>JALGQJ010000038.1:1935823-2219013 GCA_023055345.1 Quercus wislizeni
ATCTCCTCCACCAAAATCTAATAATCATTGCTTGTATCTTTGTGCACATCTCATTTGGAATTTTGAAGCAATTCATAGCATAATTAGGGAATAGCTAAGGCTACTACGTTAACTAAAACCTCTCTGCCAGCTTGTAAGAGGAGCTTTCCTTTCCATTCTTGAATTTTCTTCCAGATGTGGGTTTTAATATCCTCAAAAACAGTATTTTATTCTGTCCAATTAAAGATGTTAACCCCGAAAATTTCCCAACATTTGTTATTGTAGATGCCCCCAACAAACTTGGTAACCTCCATCCTCATCGATGGCACAATATTGTCGCTACAGAAGAGATTGGATTTCTCATAGTTGAGCTTCTAACTCGATGCTTGTTCATAAGTACTCAAAATATCCCTTACCACACAACGATCCTCTATATTGGTTTTGCAGAAAGCAAACTATCATCATCAAACAATAGATGAATAATCGGTGGTCTCCCTCTACTAATCATTAAATTTTTTTTTATTTTTTTTAATATTACCATAATTTAAAATTACAAAATATATCATGTCATCTTCCTAAAAAATGTAACGTTGTATTTTTATATTTATATTATATTAATATAAAATTAAAATAATATAATATTACGGTGTAATATAACATCACAATAAATCAAATCCCCCTAAATGAGTTGATTCATTTTAGGCGTAAATGTACTTTTAGTCCCTATATTTTGGTTTTTTTCCATTTTAGTCCTTACATCTTAAATTTACGATTTTTAATCTCTAAACCAATTAACGCGTGTTATTTTCGTCATTTTCGTCAGTCAACAGACGAAAATAGCTGAGGTGGCAGTCGGAGCAATTAAAATATTATAAAAAATAGCACATTACCATAACACATCAGCATATAAATTTAAAAAATTAATTTATTAATTTTAACTAAATAAAAAATTAAAAACATAATTAAAAACAATAAAATCAAACCCAAACCCAAAAAATCAAACCCAAGAACATGAAATTTATACCCACCACCGAAACAACACCACACACCATCAAAACTTCAAAACCAACCTAAGAACCACAACTTATTTAGACCCACAACCCATTCAAACCCAAGCCTCAAAACCGATTCAACCCACGGTGGTAAACTCCGACAATCAAAAGCCACAACCCACAACAAGTGAACCCCAATGAGCAAAAGCCACAACCGAAAACGACAAACCCAGGCGAGTAAAAGGTCGTCTTCAAACTCTGTCATCCCCGTCATCGCCTTCAAGATCTACCATCGCCACCGTCGCATTCAAGCACTGCCATCTCTGCCATCGCCTTCAAGCTCTGCCATTGTTGCTATCATCTTCAAGCTTTGCCACTGTCGCTGTCATCTTCAAGCTTCGCCATCGAGTGAGATAGCTCAACTCTCATCCTTAGAGACCGTGCTTCGAACCAAAACGAAGAAGAATCCGACGCCGGCAATTTTCACGCTCGGTCGAAAGAAGCGCTGGAAGTGCTGGCTAGATTCGAAGCCGAGTATAAGAAACCCAGAACGAATACCCAAACCCAGAAAATCAAACCCAAAAATCAAATACTCAAACCCAAAAAATGAAACCAGAAAAAAAAAAAAAAAATCAATGAGCCAAGTTTGATTCAATGAGCTGAGTTTGGCTGGGTTTTTCTGGGTTTGTGTGTTTGTTTGATTCAATGAGCCTAGTTGGCCAGATTGGTTGATTTTGTTGTTGATTGTTTGAAATAAACTGGGTTTGTTGAGTTTTTGGGTTTTTGAGTGTTTGAGATTTCTGGGTTTTCTTTGATTTTATGATTTTGGCTATGAATCTTTGGGCAAGAACAAGAAAAACTGATGGATTTTCAGCATTGGTCTTTGTTCTCTTCTCAAATTTTATTGCATTATTGATTTGATTTTAAGTGGGAAAGGAAGTTGATTCAATGGATTTAATTTTGAATTCGTGTTCTAGGGTTTGATTTTCTGAGTTTGTCTTCTTGTATGCATAGGCATTTGGATTTATTGTTTTTAATTCTGAATCCATGTTCTTGCGTTTGATTTTTGGGTTTGGGTTTGATTTTATTGTTTTGAATTATGTTTTGAATTTTTATTTAGTTAAAATTAATAAATTAATTTTTTAAATTTAAATGCTGATGTGTCATGGTGATGTGGCATTTTTTATAATATTTTAATGGTTCCGGCTGCCACCTCAGCTATTTCCATCGGTTGACTGACGGAAATGATGAAAATAACACGCATTAATTGGTTTAGGGACTAAAAGTGGTAAAATTAAAATGTAGGGACTAAAATAGAAAAAAGTCAAAATGTAGGAACTAAAAGTGCATTTACGCATTCATTTTAACATCCCTATTTAATGACTAAATGCCCTCAACACAAGAGAAAATGGTAAGACACTAGTCCCCTACTCGGTCTCACATAGCCATGGTTACCCAATATTTTTTACTGGTGTAAAAGTTTGACACACCGGGACAAAGATTGTGATTTGTGGTTGGATAGCGAAGGTACATTATATGTTGAAGATCGTCAATATGGAGCATGGATGCGTGCTTCTTTGTTCAGTCCAGCAAAGAAGGCTACTGTGATTGTTCTTGGTTTTTATGCCAATAAAAGTACATCTTAGAAGCAAACCCCTGGTGGCGGTGGTAAGCCAGTTAAAGCGCAAAAACCACCAGAAAAACAAACATCTCTGGTTGCCCCTCTACATAAGGTAAGTCTTGGACCTTCGTTTGTTTTTAATGCTGATGCTATTTTGGTGGAAGATTCTAGGGATTGTGAAGATTTTCCTCTGGGATTTGAGGGTCAACAACCTGAAAAAGGAAGTTTTGCTAAGCAATTAAAAGAGATTGATGATGAGTTGTCAAGATTTGATGATATGGAAGGGATTGATACAAATCAAGAGGTCTTGCCGTTTAAGGAGTCTTGCTCTGCAAATATTCCGGATTTTTCTAATACTCACGTATCTGCTATTCCCAAAATTTCAACAAACCGTAGTTTTTTCCCCACTGAAAAAGGTACCAAGTTAGCTGAAAATTCATTAAAAGATATTACAAATCAGAAAGGAGCTCCTAGCCAGGTCATACATCCATTTGGAACTAAGTAGATATGTATTACTCGGCCTGATTCAGGAAGTATTGAAGATGTAGGAATTCTTATGGGTAACAAAAGGTTTCAACATCAATTTCTAGATCACTGTGGTTTACCTAAGAAAACAAAATTGGTTTCTTGAGATGATAATGAAAACAATATTAGATTGGTGGAGGCTAGTTTCCAGCCCCGCCAGGAACCATGAATCTCTTATGTTGGAACTGTTAGGGGCTTGGGAACTAGCAGATATTTCGAGAGCTCAAAAATTTAGTTTGGGCACAAGATCTTACAGTTGTGTTTTTAACCGAGACATGGCTGGATGAAACTAGGCTATTTGGTATTTGTGATTCTCTTCAATTTGGTCATCATCATGGGGTGTTGAAAATAACTCGTGGTGGTGGTTTGGCCCTATTTTGGAAGAAGAACTTTGATTTACATGTTGAATCTTCCCCACAAAATCATATCGATGCTTTGATTAACAAAGGAAAAGATAATGTTTGTCATTTTACAAGCTTCTATGGAGTGCCTGAAACTCATCTCAGATTTGAGTCCTAGGATTTGTTATGCAGCTTACATTGGCAGCTTGCGTACCATGGCTATATGCAGGTGACTTTAATAAGCTCCTCAAGTCTCTTGAAAAACTGAGGGATGTCTTACGACCCTATGGTCAGATGGAAAGATTCCGGGAAGCTCTTGATGAATGTGGTCTGTTAGATTTGGGATTTGTTAGTAACAAATTTACTTGGTCGAAAAATTATCCAAATGGAGGGATAGTGTGGAAACGGTTAGACAGGGCCGTGAGCACGGCACAGTGGTTCGACTGTTTTCTAGTAACAAAGGTCCACACATTGGCATGTACTTCTTCAGATCACCTATCTCCATTCTGCTCGAAGGTTTTATTGAAAAGATTCAAAGACCTTGGCGATTTGAGCAGTTGTGGCTCGAAAATAATGGTTGTCATGACATAGTAGAAAGGGTTTGGAGGATGGCATCTTCGGGTTCACCTATGGCAGATGTGATGTCAAAAATTGAAGCTTGTCAAAGGCAGCTAACACAATGGAGTAAAAATTTAGTTTGTAATGTGTCTAAGACGTTGAAGGAGAAGACTCATTTGTTGAAGAATGCCAAAGCAGCAGTAGCTAAAGGTAAAAACATTTGATTATTACCTCAATCTAAAATCTGAGATCAGTGATTTGCTTCAGTTGAAGGAAAAGATATGGCAGCAGAGGATTCATGATCACTAGATGGTTTCGGGGGATAGAAACTCAAAATACTTTCACAATTGGGCTTCTCAACATTTTCAAAGAAATAAAATCTTTGAATTTGGATGGAGTTTTAGTGTCAGGAGATGATAATGTTGCTACCATGATGGTTGATTATTATTCAAAGCTCTTTACCACCTCTGACCCGTGCAATATAGGTTGTGTAGTTCACAAAGTGGGTTGTATTAGATGAAATGAATTCCAATCTGATTGGGAATTTTTCAAAGGAAGAAGTAAAGTCAGCCCTAAAGCGTATAACCCCTTTGAAAGGCCTAGGGCCTAACGGCATGCCCCCTATATTTTTTCAATATTACTAGGCAAGCATAGGTGATGATATGGTTAAGGCTATTCTGTCATGCCTTAATTCAGGAAAAATATTTCCAGGTTTGAATCACACCTTCATTTCTCTTATTCCTAAAGTGAAGAGTCTTGAATTTGTTTCTTAATTCCAGCCTATTGCTCTCTGTAATATTTTGTATAAGCTTGTTTCTAAAGTGTTGTCAAACAAATTAAAGAAAGTCCTGCCTTTTATTTTTTCCGAATCTCAAAGTGCATTCCGATAAGATAAAGCAATCTCAGACAACATTCTTGTGGCATTTAAGACTCTCCATCACATGAAGTTGAAGAAAACGGGTAAAGTGGGCCATATGACATTGAAATTAGATATGACCAAGGCCTATGACAGATTGGAGTGAATTTTTCTTCAACGGGTTATGGAAAAAATGGGCTTTCATCCAATTTGGGTGGGTTGGATTCTAGAGTGTATTCAATCAGTCACTTATTTTGTGTTGGTAAATGGAGAGCTGAAAGGACATATTATTCCAACAATGGGGATTCGTTAACGTGATCCCCTTTCCCCTTATTTGTTCCTTTTATGTTTAGAAGGCCTAAATGGTTTGATTGAGCAAGCAGTAGAGGGTAAGGATGTTGAGGGATTCTCTCTTTGTAGAATCGGTCCAAAAATATCACACCTTTATTTTTTTGGTAGATGACAACCTTCTTTTTTGTCGGGCTCGAGTGGAGGATGTCAAAAAAATCCAGGAAATTTTAGCAATATATGAGACGGCCTCGGGGGAAAAAAAAAATTCTAACAAAACTACTCTTTTTTTCAATAGGAATGTTTCTAAGTCGGCGAAAGATTTAATAAAACATTTGTTGGGGGTTCTGGAAATAAAAGAGTATGAAAAATATTTAGGCATACTAGCTGTGGTTGGAAGAAATAAAAGGGTGAGCTTAAATTACATTAAAGATTGAGTTTGAGAAAAATTACAAGGATGGAAGGAGAAATTACTCTCTCAAGCCGGAAAAGAAGTTCTTTTGAAGACGGTAGTCCAAGCTATTCCCACCTTTGCCATGAGTTGTTTTAGGCTCCCTATTGACCTTTGTCAAGACATCGAAATGCTTATTCGCAAATTTTGGTGGGGATAGAGGGGAGATAGGCGAAAAATCCATTGGAGCAAATGAGAAGTATTGTGTAAACCAAAAATGGAAGGCGAACTAGGCTTTAAAGATCTTTGCAAGTTCAATGAAGCTATGTTGGCTAAGCAGGTTTGGCGGTTGATCCATGATAGGGGGTCTTTGTTTTATAAGGTGTTTAATTAAGGTTAAGTATTTTCCCAATTGTACTATTTTTGATGCTAACTCTTCTTCAGATTCTTTTGCTTGGAAAAGTATCCTTCGTTCAAGAAATCTAATTGACAGAGAGGCGAGATGGAGAATAGGTAATGGTCAGTCTATACGGATCTTCCAAGATGCCTAGTTGTTAATTACTGCAAATGGCAGAATCTCTTCGTCTTCATCTATCTTGGCCCCTGATGCTTACGTGAAGGACCTGATTAATCAAGAAATAGGTTGATGGAATACCAATCTTATTGATTGATCTTTTTATCCACCCGATGCTCTTTACATAAAATCTATGCCCTGATTTACTAATTTGGCCCAAAGAAAAATCAGGTAATTATTCTGTAAAATCAAGTTACAAGCACCTTTGTGAATGGCACGATGTTGAATCTGCTAGACCTCTAGTTTCTAATCAGCAGAAGTGTTTCTAGAAGGGTGTATGGAAGATCAAAGTTTTGGGGAAGATAAAGCACTTTATGTGAAAGGCTTGCTCAAATTCTTTGCCAACCAAGGAAAACTTGGTGAGATGAAAAATTCTATAGGACAGGTTCAAAATTTCTTCGGGTTCTTTTTCTAAGTTGCTGCAAGTGATCCATGAATGACCTTAGTCACTGGCTTTATTTGCTACAACATCGTGGTAAATTTGGTACCACAAAAATAATGCTCGCCTTGATGACGCTTCTTTGCTGCTAGAAATTTTTTTTGGTTTTGCTTGAGATTATATCCAAGATTTTAAGAAGCTAGTCAAGGTTCCTCCTAGCCTTTGTCGAAGTGTCCAAAAGAAGTGGTGTCCTCCTGTTTCGAATTTGGTGAAGATAAACTTTGATGGAGCAATGTTTGGTGAGTCTGATGAGGCGGGTCTTGGAGTAGTGATCCAAAACTCTAAGGGTGAGGTATTGGTTGCTCTCTTTGAGAAAATTCAGAAGCCAACTGTCACGCCCCAAACCTGAAAGGGTCCAAAGCATGAGAAAAACATCTCAAAGGTACCTGTAGATTTTGTTCCTTTTGGCAATTCAATCCAAATAAAATCATAACAAGTACCAATATCAAGAATTATCCTAATAATTCCATTAAATATACTCCCAAAGTAAGTCAGAGCTCTATGCAATAAATACAATGACCATTGGTCACAAAAGAATGGAGGTCTGAATAAATAATTACATTACATCAACTTGTCCCATTAGTGGAAATAAAGGCATAACCATTATTAGATACAAAAGAATTGGGGTCAAGTCTATTCTAAGTTATACATCATTAATTATCTCTATCACAAAAGTTAGCCTCCATCAGTACTTAGTCTAACTACTATTAGCTACCAAAAAGCTGTCTCACAAAGATAGTTGCCTACTCTGAAAAAGTTTGTAAAATAATAGAATAAGACAGAACCCAATAAGTAGCACAATTAATGGGGGTCACAAAAGAATGGAGATCTGAATAAATAATTACATCACATCAACTTGTCCCATTAGTGGAAATAAAGGCATAACCATTATTAGATACAAAAGAATTGGGGTCAAGCTTACTCTAAGTTATACATCATTAATTATCTTCATTACAAAAGTCAGCCTCCATCACTAGTTAGTCTAACTACTACTAGATACCAAAAAGCTGTCTCACAAAGATAGTTGCCTACTCTGAAAAAGTTTGTAAAATAATAGAATGAGACAGAACCTAGTAAGTAGCATAATTAATGGGGGTGGGGGAAATGCAAGTTTCATGATAATGGAAATTTTACAAAACAGGTTATAATTTGGGAATTTCCTTGAAAATTCAACAAATCCATTTTTCTTAATAAAATGACAAAAATGATTAAAAGTATGTAGCACCAAGCTTTTTCAAAGTATTCCAACATGAAATTACGTACTATTTATTGTGAGTTATCAAAGCACCATTTTAAAACTTGAAAATCCAATCCAAGGCCACATGACAAGCCGCCATAAAGGCGTTAGGTATGCCATAAATACATCAAGTTATGCCACGAAGACATCAATTATGCCATAAAGGCATCAGTTATGCCACGAAGGCATCAGTTATGCCACAAAGACATCAATCCGCCACAAAGACGGGGTGCCAAGATACCAATGTCACAAAGACTACGACATTAGGCTAGGTAATCATCGGTTAATCATAGTTTACATTAAATCAAAACATGGTTCAATTTCAAGTAGTTTCACAAAAAACCCTTGAAATACCCAATATATTCACAAGGTTCTCAAATTTTCTAAAATAATTTATTGTCAATAACATTTTTTTATCAATTTCTCAAATATCACAAGTCAGGATAAAATATCTCTAGAATTTGCAAATAATGCAATAAATCCATAAAATCCATTACCAAGAATTACATCAAAGATGCTTATCTCTTCCATACTAACAAATCATGCATTTTCCCATATGCAATCTTAAACATGATGCGCTTTTCATATATAATCATATATAACAGGATCACAACACAATACTTTTTAAGAAAACGTAGTTCTACAAATAATTTTCCAAAATGTGTTTGACCCAAAAACAAAGCTTATGCAACTTAATTATTTTCCAAAAAATCCCATTAAGAGGTACTTACCTTGCAACCCACAAAAAGGCCTAATTCACCAAGCTCCAAATAAGATTAGCTAGAGCCTAAACAATATCAAGCAAACTTATCACAATAGGCTTAAAGCTTGACATTGCATCTAGCTATAAATTAGAAATTGCTAACTAAGAAATTAATTAGGCAAGCCTAGCATTTAACCTCACAAATAATGTATCCACTTCCAAGTTTCTCAATAATTTCATTACAAGGCATAGGCTCCAACTTATCATCATGTCATTCCAAGCTTCACCTTTACCATAAGAGATCCTAACACTTTATGAATTTCTTCATCAATATACATGTCATTTTCAAAAGACCCACAAAACAACAACATATATAACAAGACCCACCATTACAAACCCCAAATGTAAATCCTCCACTAGCTCCAAATACACAATAAAAATTAGATTCATCAACTATTTCACATTGGAAAGCCAAAACTCCCAAATCTTCACCACTTAGCTAATCACTATTGCAAAAATCATAAACCCACTCATCAAATACATCCACCAAGACCAAAACCCATACATAAAAACACATAAATATCACTTCTACTGCTCATAAATCACATGGGTATTATTATTAAAGCTTAGATAAACATAACCTCAAGCAAAAGCTTATAAACCCACAAAAAGATTAGAAATTTTTACTTCAAATAGTAAAGGTGACTGAGCCTTACCGTTTTCCTATGGAGTTTTCCAGTGATCTTGTCGGAAAAAATGGTGGTGGAAGAGGTGAGGAGTGGTACTGGTTGGAGAGTGAGGGAGTTATGAGAGAGGAGTGTTAAAAAGAAAAAAAAAAAAAAAAAAAACAAAATAGGAACAAGAGGGATGGCTGGCCAAAGAGGGAGAGAGGGAGATATTTTGCAAGATGTGTGGTTGGGAATGGGTGGGGTAGGCACGTGTGACACTAAAAAAAATTTGACCCTTTTCTTTCTTCCTTTCTTTTCTATCCTTTTTTTTTTTTTTTAAAAAAAAATTTATAAAAAGGTGGGCCGGGGCATTACACCAACCACAGTGGAAGTCTTGGAAAGTCTTGTTGCCAAGCGAGTTGTTAGCTTTTCCCTTGAGTCAGGCTATAAAAAATTAGTGATTAAGGGGGATTCCGAGTTGATGATCGGGGCATTAAGGTGTGGGGGTTGGAAAAATTCTCACAGTGGTCATCTCATCAATGATATTTTATTTTCTATAAACTCTTTTCAGAGTATTTCTCTCTCTCATGTTATTCAACAAGGTAATGCAGTTGCACATGTCTTAGCCCAAAGAGCTAGACGTTCTTTTCCTTTTCTTGTTTGGAAGGAGCATGTTCCTCCAGACGTGTGGTCTTTTGTTTTGTCTGATTTTCCTCATTCTTGAATAATAAAGCAAAATTGCATCTCTTTCTTAAAAAAAAAAAAAAAACCCAACATGTAATGATGCTTTAATAATTTTTTTTCCTTTTCTGGTTATGGTCCTAATATCTTAAGCATGGCTTCTCTCTCTTCTCAAGTAAGTCCCACCCCCACTCTTTGATTCGGCTATTAACAACACCACCCCGACAAACCCAACCAGTTTGGAATAAAAAAAACTTAGATCTGAAATGAAATGAGTTTTGAAGAAAATCTCATGTGTGTGAAATGAGATTGAGGAAACTCAGATACGTGGGAGTGAATGAAATGAAGGAGAACAATATTTTTGTTGGATATATATATATATATATATATTGGTGCAATCACGACTTCTAAACCCAACATTTATTAACATTAGGATAAGACGTAAAATATAGTAATATACATCGGGCGTAATATTTATTTATTTATTTTGTTTTGCTATTTATTAAACTCCATACTACTCTGTAGAAGAATATGTGGCCACAAAAACATAACTTTGAAACTCTCTTTCTCTTTTTAAATTTTTTACATCACTATTATAAGGGAAAGAGTCCGGCCTAAAATTAATATTTGGAATGATACTTTTTTTTTTTTTTTTTTTTGGTGATAAAGTGTGAATTCCAAATTTAATTCAATTTCAAACATTTTAAAGAAATTTGGACTAATTTATCTAAGGACAAAGTTTGGTTACAAACTTCATTGTAGCCTAAGGCTACAAATCTCACTAAAAAATTATATAATTTAAAATTTTAATCGATGAATTATATGTTCTTTATGTACTTAACACACATGTCAAATTTCATGCCATTAGATGTTATTTATTGTCAAATTTTGTGCCATAAGATGTTATTTACTATTTGTTCCATAAACTTATTTTTTATACATAATTTTTAACTAAAAAGACTTAAAATTTAAATATTTGATTGATGACATAGATATTAATTTTTGATCTTCTAAAAATTTTGTAAGCGTGAATGATATAAAAAGAAAATGTAATTAAATGATGGATTTGTCAAAATTCATGTTAAATTAAAAAAAAATATATATTGAGTGATGTTATAGTCTTAGACTACAACTAAGTTTGTTGTCAGATTTTGTCATTTATTTGATAAGTTCATGTTTAAGAAGAAGTAAATAATTGTCTTACTTCATCTAAATTAATTGTCTTATCTTTAGCGTGATGGTCATTTTACAAGTATAATTGCTTGTAGGGTCTGGGGGGAAGGGTCGGAGTTCAAGTTTTTAGAAATGAGCTTCACATACATATACACTTAGATTAGGTTATAGTAGAATTTTTATTTTGTATATAATATATATATATATATATTGTATGACTAATTTTTACCAATTAAGGTTTTATGTATATCCAATAAAAGCCATGTATTTTGCTTAAAGAAAATTATTAAGCCGTGTATTATATTTTTTGTGGATTTTAAATGGATAATTAGATTTGAAAAAAAAAAAAAAAAAAAACAATAGAATTAGAGTTCCACGTAAACTTGTTTGTTGCAAGTTCTTGATGATGGGATCTAGATTGTTAAAAAAAAAAAAAAAAAAAAAAAAAAGGTTGATAAGAACAAAGAGTCTTGAATTAAAAGGGGAAAAAAAAATGATTCATTTGCATGTGCATGATAGATGTAGTAATGAAATCTCAAAATTAAGTATCTACCCAAAAAACAAAAAAAGAATTCTCAAAATCAAAGTTAAGAACTCATTTGCACATATGCCGTAACGAAACAAAGGTAATAATCCAACTTATTTGTCTCTCTCATACACATATATATATCTATATATATATTTTTGGAGAGAAAACAAAAGTCGTGATTTTTTTAGAAATAGTTTTAACTAATGACGTACATATATCCAATAGTTTTAAGACACTTTATCTGTTGAGTATATATATCCAATAAAAGCTATGTATTTTGCTTAAAGATAATTAATAAGCCGTGTATTATATTTCTTGTGGATTTTAAATGGATAATTAGATTAAAAATAAATACACAATAGAATTAGAGTTCCACGTAAACTGTATATAAAAAAAAGAGTTCCACGTAAACTTGTTTGTTGCAAGTTCTTGATGGTGGGATCTAGATTATTACCAAAAAAAAAAAAAAAAAAAATTTTGATAAGAACAAAGAGTCTTGAATTAAAAGGAAAAAAAAAAAAAAAAAAACGATTCATTTGCATGATAGATGCAGTACTCATTTGCACAGATGCCGTAACGAAATAAAGGTAATAATCTAACTTATTTGTCACATGTAAGGGCCAGATTTGACTTGAATCCAGTACAGTAATGGACCTAGGTCCAAAAAGCCCGAACAATAAATTTGTAAAGAGCGGGAGAAAAAGCTAGTCTGAATCTAGGATAAAGATATTGGCTTATAGTGTTATAAAGAAAGAGTTATCTGCGTACATATCCAGAAAGTATCCTCGGACATGCCCTAATAATAAAACGAAGAGTACTGTATTCATCTTTTTTTGCTGTTGTATTTCTTCAACCCTTTTTGTTCTCTCTCTCTCTCTCTCTTTTTCTTTTCCAGTCTGTTTTTCTTCTTTTTTCCCTTTTTCTTCCTTCTTCGTATTATATATTATGACTTTTTTACCATTTCCTCCATCCACGTGTGGATCAGGTGGTGGAAGTCCTTTTTTTCTGCTTCTCCCCTCTTTTCTTGAATCTTCCATTCTTAGCTGTAAGGCTGCGTGTTCACTGTTCAGGCATCACCTCCACATTAATGCGGCCAGAGGGTTAGTTGGGCAGCATTTAATGCGGAGGCAATAGTACCCCCATATATTTGTTTTCTCTCACTCTTATCCTTTATATGATATTTCCTCATTTACTTTGTTGCAAGGTTTGTCCGAGGTGTCACCCTAAGGGACTGATAAGTCTACTGGCCACCTCGGACAGAAGCTCCGAAGTGATAATTGTCCTCGGACACGGTCAAATCCTTCTCAGGCATTATTTACTTCTTTTCGGAATGCAACTTCCATTTCTTCCTTCGCTGGTCATCCTCGGATACTCTCTTATCTTCGGACTGGGTATTGGGCCCGGCCCATTCTTATGCAGTCTGTACGTATGAGACTAGATATTGGGCCCAGCCTTTCCCAATGCAATTTGAACATACGAGACAATTGGCCCCCACAATAGCCCCTCAAAATCTTGCTTTTCGGCTCCTCGGGAGAAAAGGAGGATTTTGATTCTCTTGTCTGATTTGCCTTATGATCTGGTTTTATTGGGTCAAATCGCAACATCACGTGTCTGCCTTCTTGTGACTCATCCCTGACTCTTCAGTGCCCAGGGCGTGCCTTCATTTAATTTTGGCAACTCCTTTGTCTCCCACGTTCAACGGTTGGATGAGAATCCAACGGCGGTTGAGCTTTCTGGGAATTTGAGCGGGCGAATTCCCGCTCCCAATTTCTGCACCACTATAAATAGTCTTTCAAATCGTTTTCTTTTCACTTTAAACGATTGCGTTATTCTAGAGCCTGATATTTTCTTTCTTTCTTTCATTCCCTTGTGCGTCTACAAATACTAAAATCCCGTCTGAGGACCATCTCACATACTTGTAAGTCTTCCTAAACTATCTCCAACTCTTATTTCTTTTATTGCAAAATTTCCCTTATAGGACTTTTTAGAAAATTGGTAGATTTAAGAAACTAGTAGACACCGAGGAGGGAATGAGGAATTTTAGAACGAAGTACAACATCCCTCCACACGTGGGCGTTAGATACGTGGCACAGGGTGAGTGGTATGATGAAAGGAAAACAAACGAGGTGGTCATCCCTATGATTGCCTTCATAGAAGGGGGGATGACCATTCCCATGGGTACCCTTACTAGGAACTACCTTAGGTATTTTAGGTTGTCCCCCACACAATGCGCGCTGAATATGTTTAGGGTGTTAGGGTGTATAGAAGCCTTGAATGAAAGAATGAACCTAAACCTAACCCACCACGATGAAAATTGGATTTACAATCTCCAACACTTAGAAAAGCAGGGATATTATTTAAAATCCAGGCACGCCGAGGTTAGGTTGATTCAGTGTCTCCCTGTATCTAATAAGGGATTAAAAGAGGATTTTCTAATCTTCTTGGGGTAATGGCATGATGGCTTACCATACCCAGTTAAAGAGGGTGAACCAGGTGGGAAACTAACTATTTAGTTCTGGCGTTTGGCTTTACATGTTTTTGGTATTTCCATTGTTGTCTGCTGGTGCTAAAATAGTTCCTCGTTGTCCCTACTGACATTGCAGATCCCCGCGCCACTACGCCTTCACTGCGCTTAGTCAACAAAGCTAGCTTGGACAGGGTTCTTCAAGCTGAAATCTACGTTAACAAGTCAGACGGTCAGCTAAGAGCAGCACACCTCATCCTCGGCTACAACCCCATATTGTGCGCATTCCAAGCTCCTTCGTGCGTGATAAGGGCAAAGGATCCTCGGCTTCGCAGAATTAGCGTCGCTCACGAAGGGTTCATAGTCCCCCAAGGTGTTCCTCTCCCCAAATACTCTCCGCTCACCGAACCACTGCCTGTTGCCAGCCTCGCAGTAACAGCAACATCTTCCCCCCCCCCCCCCCCCCCCCCGTTTTCCAAGTAGAGGAGGAAGAAGAAGTTGAACAAGAGGAAGAAGGTTTTGTGGACCTCACCTCGGCCACAGACGATTACGAAGTTTTCAATCAATCTACTCCATCACCTAACACATCTGAAGACATGGGCATCCAGAGAAAACCCCAACACAGTCTTCAAGAGTTGTTGGAGAGCCAGCCGGGAAGGGGGGAGGCTGGAAGGTCTGCCCAACCTAAACTTCCTACTCCCCCTCCTAAATCTCCTCATCGCGCCCCTCAACCACCTCCTCCCTCCAGGACTGAACAACCTGACCCTAAGAGGAGAAGGGATCCTAAGGGTAAAGAAGGAATAGAGGCCGGAAGGACTCGTTCTTCCAGTGAAGAAGAAGCGCACAGGCCAACAAAGCAACAAAAAATTAGCTACGCCCCCAGCCGAGGACCAGAGAGGGGAGAGGTTTAACTGCCCGAACCTCAAGCATGGCTTCCAGCCCTTATGCTTGGTAGTGAGCCTTTGACTGATGATGCATCAATCAGAGATTATAATGGGGGTATAGGCTGCCATGTGGCCTCAGTATTGGAAGAAACCCTCCTACTCCCCAAAGATATGGTGGAGCTACGAGGTCTGAGGAGGAACGAAGTCTTTCTTCAAGCCAAACGGTTTTTAGGAATGGTATGTATTGTTACTCTTTCAATTTTTTTCTTTTCTTTTCATTTGGTATAACACTTATTTCATGTTATTCATATGTATATATATTATTATTCTTATATATTTTTTTTGTGCTTCTTTTGTTGTTGTTGTTGTTTTTTTTTTTTTTTTTTTAAACAGGCTGTTCAGAGTACATTTAGAATGGAGGAAATATATCACTCCGTCGCACAGCAGCTGGATGATGAAAGAAAAAGAAGGGTTTCTGCTGTGCAGACGTTGACCATTGCTGAGAACAACAATGCCGATCTCAGGGAAAAGCTGAAGGCTGAGGAGCAGGAGAGGAAAAGCGCTGATGCTGCCTTGAAAAGTGCTGAGACTCAAGCCGAGAGCCAAAGGAAGCTGGCCAATGAAGTTAAAGGGCAATTGGTTGCGGCCAAGGAGCAGATTGCAGCCCTAAGGCAGTAGCTGGAGGAGGCTAACATGCTTAAGGACTTCGCCGAAAAAGCCAGATTGCAGGCTGAGGAGGACAAGACAAAAGCCGAGAAGGAGAGGGACGAGGCTGAGCAGCACGGCTACGACGTCGACGTAGTTGAGACCGAGGACGCTCTTCGGGCTGAGGTCCCTGCGGTTTGTCGTGCTTACTGCACCCAAAGCTGGGAGGGGGCTCTCAATCAGGCTGGGGTTGAGGCTTCATCTGGGCTGAGGAGAGCAGAGAGCATTATTTTCCCCTTAGCCCTGCAAGTTCCGAAGCAGGCTGAGACAGCCCCTCTCGCGCCCCAACAGATTACTGAAGCCTCTTCTCAGCACCCTCCTCTTACTGCCCAGACAGAACAGGGTAAAGAAAAAGAGGTCCAAAAGGAACCCCTCTCAGATAAAGTGACTGAAGCCCCTCAACTAGGGGCAGCTTCTCAGGATTTTGAGAAACAGTTAGCTTTAGTCACTTTACCTGTACAGGAGTCTCTTAAGGATAAAGAGAAAGAGATCACCCCTGAAGCAGCTGACCAGGCTCCTAAGCCCAAGCTTCAGATCAAGCTAAAACCCTGAGCCTTAGGCTAGTTTTTCTTTTGTAATTTTTCTTTTGTTTTATGATTTGGATGATGATTGTAATTTGGTTATTATTTCCTCTTTTTTTTTTTTTTTTTTTTTTTTTTTTTTTTGTATTGAAGGACAAACTTTTATAATACATTAGCCATTTTTGTCTGTTCCTTATTACATTTCTCAGTAATGTTATTTTACTTGAATGTATGGTTTTTACTTCATTTTGTCTTTTGTGCTATCTTCTACATGGATCACTAAGAGATGAAATACATTGATAAGACATATCATCATATCTTGTTAACAAGTGTATTTGTTTACTTTATTTATTTCAACACTTACATAACAAGCAAAACCTTAATATAGGGGAATATACTGAACTTTAATTTAATAATTATAAGACTGACATATGACTTATAAAATAAAACAACACTTGGCTTAGAAGTTAACATTTTCCATTAGATATCACGTTTTAAAGATGTTGATACAACTTATATTTTGTTGAGGATATCCCTTGAGATGGCAAGATTAATTACTTTCACAATGATCATGACCTGAGGATGTGATACAAAGAAGTTTTACCTTCTTATATCTCAAGGAACTTTCCTGAACTTTGATTTTCAGCAAGCTGATGGTAGGCAAATTAGATACAAACCAACCTCTGTATAATACTCCAAAGATATTATAGGATGTTAATTTCAATAGATGTCATAGGATATTAATTTCCACTAAGTTTGTGGTCCGAAGACCTGACATAACTTAGTTTCTGTTTAATATTTCAATAGATGTCATAGGATATTAATTTCCACTAAGTTTGTGGTCCGAGGCATAGTTGTCAGTATCGTACGATACGCGATACGTATCGTACGATACGTATCGTATCGTTTGAAAAAAGTGTTGTATCGTTGATACATATCGTAGGTGCATATGAATCGGACGATACAGTTATATGTATCGTACGTATCGTGCGTATCGTACGTATCGGTTGTATCGGACGATACATAAACAATTAGCTTAAATAGGCTTTTTAAACCAAAATTTCAGCCCAAGTTTAGCCCAAAACGTTTTTCCATTTTTTCTAAAAGCAAGTTGGGCTATTTTGGTGGTTTGGCCCAATATAAAAGCCTTCTTAATATTTTTTTTTAGCCCTAAAAAATTTTGAACCACATTAAATTGAACCCACACCACATAGCCGCACTAGTCAGTAGTCACCCACACTGCCACACGTTTTTTATCTAATATTTTCCTTTGTATCTCAATTCTCAAGCTCTCAACTTTCCCAAAACCCCTTTGGTTTCCTCTCTATTTCTTTTCATCTTTTTACCTTTTAGATCATCAAGTTTCAGGAGATCTCTCATCAAGGGACCACCATCTTGTCTTTTTCTTCTATTCCTTTTCCTAACCCAAAAGTCCCACAATCCCACATGCTACTAGAGTAAGACGACAACAACAACAAGTGCTGCCTCACGTTGGGTCCACTGTGTGTGTAAGGTTAGTTTTTCTTTTTTCTTAATAAATTTTTTTGATTAATTCTTTATACTAAAAAATTATTGTAATTATTTATTGTTATTGACCTATTATATTAGTTAATTTAGTTTAATATGACCGAGTGGCTTATAAAAACTTAGTTTAGTATAACTGAATATGTATCAATGTATGTATATGAGTGTTTATATAAAAATATTATATATATATATATATATATATATATGTGTGTGTGTGTGTGTGTCTGTATGTATGTATTTTGTAATGTTAATATTAATACCATGAATTTGTGATAGTATAACTGTGATGAATTTGTGATAGTGTAACTGTGATGCTTAACTTGTGTACATAAAAGTTATTGATTGACTATAAATTCATGTTTTCATATTTGCTTTTAGGTATATAAAAAAAATGGGTGATAGGAGGAAAAGAAATAAGGAGAAAGACCCCACTTGGGATCATTGTCTACGTATTAATGATGATAAGACAAGTAGGCATAAGCTTAAATGTAATTATTGCTCAAATGAATATTGGGGTGGAGTCATAAGAATGAAAAACCATTTGGCACATACACATAAGGATGTTAAACCATGCTTGAAGGTGCCCGAAGATGTTAAAAATTATTTTGCCAAACTTTTGGAAAACATTAAAAAAAAAAATGAGCAACTTGATGATGAGTTTGATGTTGAATGTCTTCAAGAAAATGAATTACAAAAAATTGGTGGTGATAATGCAAGAAAGGGAACCATGGATGCATACTTAAAAGGGAAATCAAATTCTAAACAAGTGACTTTACCTTCCTTGGTGAAAGATCATACTGCAACTTGTTTGGCTATTTGTAGATTTTTTTATGCTCATGCTATACCTTTTCATTTAGTTAAGAGCCCTTTGTTTAAAAAAATGATGGATTCAGTTGCTAATTATGGCAAGGGATTGAAACTCCCTACTTATCATGAAACAAGGGTGACTTTCTTGAAAAAAGAGGTAGAAAATATGCACTTCACATTGGATAAGTATAAAAATGAGTGGAAAAAAACAGGTTGCACTTTAATGTCAGATGGATGGACGGATAATAGAGAGAGGTCTATCACAAACTTCCTTGTCAATAGTCCAAAGGGAACAGTTTTTCTTAAATCTATTGACACCTCTGATATTTCCAAGAATGCTGAAAATTTATTTCAATTGCTTGATTCTTTGGTGCAAGAAATTGGAGAGGAGAATGTGGTACAAGTAGTGACAGATAGTGCTTCGGCTTATGTTTCAGCTGGTGAAAAATTAATGGAAAAAAGAAGTAAGATCTTTTGGAATCCTTGTGCTGCCCACTGTATTAATTTGATGCTTCATGACATTGGTGATTTGCCTGTGCATGCAAATACTATAAAAAAAGCAAAGAAGATCACTGTTTTTATTTACCGTCATATTTGGGTGCTTGATTTGATGAGAAAATATACAAAAGGGAGGGAATTGGCAAGACAAGGTGTCACAAGATTTGCTACTGCCTACTTAACTTTGAAGAGTATATATCAACAAAAAATTGGATTAAGGTCTATGTTTGCATCTGAGGAATGGGCTAAGAGTCCCTACGCAAAGAAAAGTGATGGCATTAATGTCCAATTAATTGTCTTGAGTGATCCAAAGTTTTGGCCTGCTATTAAATTTTGCTTGAAATGTGTGATCCCTTTAGTAAAAGTTTTAAGACTTGTAGATGGTGATGCAAAACCAGCAATGGGCTACATATATGAAGCTATGGATAGAGCAAAAGAGCAAATCCGGAAAAATTTTAATGATGTGCAAAGGAGATATAGACCTATATTGAGAATTATTGAAACTAGATGGGAGCTTCAGCTTCATAGGCCTTTACATGCAGCAGCTTATTTTCTCAATCCTAAGTAAGTTCATTATTTAAATTGTTATATATTTTAATCTTTATCTTTATATTTTGTATGCATATTTATTTATAAGATATACAACTGTGAAAGGTTTCATTATGATCCCAACTTTGTTGCAAATGAAGAAGTAAGAGTTGGACTTTATGAAGTGATTGAAAAGATGTGTCCTACAACTTTGGAGAGATGTAGGATTGATCTACAATTGGAGAAATTTGATAAAGCTGAGGGTTTGTTTGGAAAAGAAATGGCTATACTTACAAGAACAAAGAAGCAGCCAGGTATGTGCTATTGTTATTATCATTATTATTGATTATCATCATCATCATCTTAATGTAGCTTTTTATTTGTTGTTATCGTAATTATATTATAACCCTTTACAATTTCTTTTGTTGGCAATTTAGCATTGTGGTGGGAAAGTTATGGAGTACATTGCAAAGAGCTTCAAAACTTAGCTATACGTGTCTTAAGCCTAACTTGTAGTGCAACGGGATGTGAAAGAAATTGGAGTACTTTTGATCATGTACACACTAAAAAAAGAAATCGTCTTGAGCAACAAAGAGTGAATGCTTTGGTGTTTGTAAACTATAATATTAATTTGGAGTTGAGACAAATAAAGAGAGAAGAGAATGGTGACTCATATGATCCAATTTGTCTATCGGATATGGAATCTGATGATGAATGGATAACCGAAAAGGAAGAACCTTACTTGCCAGAAGATACTTCATGGATGGACATTCATGAATGCTTTGAAGTTAATGAGGAAGGATGTAGTAGAAAAAGAAAGAGAGGTATAAATTTATATTAAATTGAAATTTTCTTTTCTATATTATGAATAAAATGCTAATTTTGACAATATATATTTTTTGTTATTATTTTTATAGGTCCAAGAAATTTGAATGCCAAAAAGAAAAGTAAGGAAAAAGTTATTGAAGTTGAAGAATTAGATGAGATAGTGGATGTTGGAGATGATGAAGAAGATGTACAAGAAGATGCCAATGATGAAATGATTTTGCAAGATGATGAAGATGATAACTTCATTGATTTGGACTATGGAGATGATTTTGATGATTTTGATTAGGCAATGATGAACATGATTAGGAAAAAAAAGTATTTTGACTAATATAATATGTAGTGACTATGAACTCTAATGAATTTGGGTATGGATATTTCATATTTTTATCTTTTGGATATGGATGTTAAAAATATATTTCCATTTAGTTTATTTGCTTAGCTTAGTCAAATAATATAGCATAAGTGATAATTAAAGTAGTCATTATTTGTATATGTTTCAATTTTATAATAAATATATGTATATGTATAATGTTTTATAAATTTTATATAGTGTTTGTGTATTTTACGATACACGATACGATACGATACACGATACATAAAAATGAAAAAACGATTCATGATACGATTCACGATTTGACAACTATGGTCCGAGGACCTGACATAACTTAGTTTCTGTTTAATATTTCAATAGATGTCATAGGATATTAATTTCCACTAAATTTGTGGTCTGAGGACCTGTCATAATTTAGTTTCTGTTTAATATTTCAATAGATGTCATAGGATATTAATTTCCACTAAGTTTGTGGTCCGAGGACTTGACATAACTTAGTTTCTGTTTAATATTTCAATAGATGTCATAGGATGAATAGAAGCAAGGAAAAACACAGTATAACTTTTCTTATTAATAGTAATACCTTTTCAGATTATTTACATTCCAAGGATGAAGTACAGCTCTTTCATCTAAATCTTCTAAGTAGTATGCACCTATTCCTGCTACCGACGTAATGCGATATGGTCCCTCCCAATTGGGCCCCAATTTCCCCCAAGCAGGGTTTTTAGTGTTTCCCACAAATTTCCTCAAAACCAAATCCCCTGGGGCCAATGGTCTCAACTTCACACTCATATCGTAGCCTTGCTTTAGCTTGTGTTGATAATAGGCTAACTACACTCTAGCGTTTTCTCGCCGTTCTTCAATTAGATCCAAGCTCCTTTTTAGCAATTCGTCATTTCCATCCGAGGTGAATGCGCTAGACCTCATGGTTGGGAAACCGCTCTCCAGAGGGATTACAGCTTCAGCCCCATACGTCATTGAGAAGGGGGTCTCTCTAGTAGACTTTCGAGGCGTTGTCCTGTATGTCCACAGAATGTGTGGTAGCTCTTCAATCCATCTTCCTTTGGCGTCATCCAACTTCTTTTTAAGTCCGTTTACGATGACCTTATTAACAGCCTCAGCCTGCCCATTCCCTTGCGGATAGGCTGGAGTGGAATACCTGTTCTTTATCCCCAGATCAGAACAGTACTTTCTAAAAACTTTGCTGTCAAATTGAAGACCATTATCTGAGATGAGGACGTTGGGAACCCCAAATCGTGTAACTATGTTCTTCCAGATGAATCTTTTAACGTCCACATCCCTGATATTGGCTAAAGGCTCAGCTTCGACCCACTTAGTGAAATAATCTGTGCATACCAGGAGGTATTTTTTGTTTCCCACAGCCTTGGGGAAAGGACCCACAATATCTAGGCCCCACTGAGCAAAAGGCTACAGACTGGAAAGAGGTTTGAGCACCCCTCCAGGCTGATGAATATTGGGTGCAAAACTCTGGCATTGATCGCATTTCTTGACATATTCCTGCGCCTGTTTTTGCATGTTTGGCCATCAATATCCTTGGGTAAGAGCCCTGTGAGACAGTGACCTTCCTCCTGTATGACTTCCACAAACCCCTTCATGTAATTCCTCTAGAAATGACTCTGACGCCTCTGGGTGCACACACAGCAAATAAGGTCCAGAGAAGGAGCGCTTGTACAATTTTCTATCCTCGGATAGTCAGAACCGAGGAGCTTTCCTTCGCACTTTATCAGCTTCGGGCTTTTCTTCAAGCAGTATATCTTTTTCCAGGAACAGTGATATAGAATCCATCCAGCTTGGGCCCAGTGTGATCTGGTGTATTCGAGGAGCGCCCTGATGCGCCAAAACTTGCGTATACAGGTCTTCCACCCATACTACCCGAGGCAACTCCTGGGCCGAGGATGTGGTAAGGGTGGCCAATGAATCTGCATGGGTATTCCCACTTCTAGGAACGTGAGACAAGTCAAAAACTTCAAACTTTTCTCGTATATTCCTAACTTGATCTAGATATTCCTGCATTCTTGGATCTCGTGCCTCTAGGTCACCTCTTACTTGTCTCACAACCAGTTTTGAGTCCGAAAAAACCCTTACTACCTTTCCCCCTATTTTTTGAACCATCACCATCCCCTTTAGCAAAGCTTCATACTCGGCTTCATTATTCGTGGCTGAGAAATTCAGTCTTAAGGATTTCTCGATGGTAATCTTCTCAGGTGACACCAGTACTAGCTCCACTCCTGATCCCCGTTGATTGGCTGCTCCGTCAACATATAATTCCCAAGGCGGTAGGCCCTGAATAGAGGCCACACCTACCAACCTTTCATCCAGTGCTTCATCTCCCATTTCCACCTCTTCTGAACATTCAGTAAATTCGGCCACCAAATCAGCGAGCACCTGCCCCTTTACAGATGTACGGGGCATGTACTTTATATCGAAAGCCCTTAGAATCGTGCCCCACTTAACTACCCTCCCTGTATAATCAGCGCTCCTAAGCACTGACTTAAGGGGGAGTTGAGTCAAAACGACCACAGTATGCGCCTGAAAGTAATGGGGAAGTTTCCTTGTGGCATGCACTACAGCTAGTATCGCTTTTTCTAGTGGCAGATAGCGCACCTCAGCCTCGTTGAGTGACTTGCTCACATAATAGACTGGCCGTTGTATACCATTGTCCATTCGTATGAGCACAAGGCTTATGGCATGTAGAGCAACGGCGAGGTAGGCAAAGAGGACTTCGTCCACCGCTGGGCTAGACATTATGGGTGGATGGGATAGGTAGTGATGATGCTAAAAAAATCACCAGTGAGCCACACGGTCCTCACGTGCTCTTGATAAGAACCTGCACAATACAAAAGCTGAAGACCTTAGTCAAGTTAGAGAAATCTCTTGTTCACAACTCTAGAATGCTAGAGGGGTAAAATTGTGCGTACCTTGATTTATGAGGGTATTGGGGTTTTTATAGTAGTAGAGAGTTTACCTCTCCTCCTTGGATTACAAGTCTTTTCCTTATAGGAGTTTTCTTGAGCGTATTTTGCGGGATCCTTTCCTTATAGGAATCCCTTTGGGTATCACCAAGCGTGGAGAGCAAGACATTTCCTTATATATGCAATCATGGGTGGCAAGCAATCCTTTATCAAGGTCGTCAGCTTACCTTACCCCTTCAGCTTTAATGCCGTCAGCTTCATGGTGGCGTTCGTCAGCTTTGCTTACTCCCTCGTCAGGGTCGTCAGCTTACCTTACCCCTTCAGCCTTAACGCCGTCAGCTTCATGGTGGTGTCAGGGTCATAAGCTTTGTAGGTCTAAAAATATCCTTATCAGGTAGCGTTTAAGCTCTTGGAATGCTATGACGCACTCCTCGGACCATTGAAACTCTTTCCATTTATGCAATAGAAGAAAGAAAGGTCTACATCTTTCCGCTGACCTAGATATGAACCGATTTAAAGCTGCCATCATTCTAGTAAGCTTTTGGACTTCCTTTGGATTCCGAGGTGGTTGCAAGCTATTGATTGCTTTAATCTGATCTGGGTTTACCTCAATTCCCCTATGAGTCACCATGTATCCTAGGAACTTTCCTGACCCCACTCCAAATGAGCATTTAGAAGCGTTCAAACGCAACTTGTGCCGCCTCAAGATTTCAAAGATGTTTGAAAGATCTGCTAAGTGCTCGGACACTAACTTGCTCTTATAGACCTCAACATTTTTTCCCAATCGTGGTTCAAACATTTTTGTCATCATCCATTGATAAGTTGATCCTGCATTTTTCAGGCCAAAAGGCATCACTTTGTAATGGTAATTCCCCACAGGAGTGACGAAAGCTGTTTTCTCTTGATCTTCCGTTGCCAATGGTATTTGGTGATAACCTTGAAAGGCATCCAGGAAACTCATCCGAGAATGGCCTACTGTTGCATCTACTAATTGATCTATCCTCGGCATAGGGAAAGGGTCTTTGGGGCAAGCCCTGTTAAGATCTGTAAAGTCCACGCAGACACGCCATTTTCCTGTCTTCTTCTTAACCACCACGGTATTAGCCAGCCATTGAGGGTAGAATATCTCTTTAATAGCCATAGCCTGTTTAAGTTTAACCACTTCACTCTTGATTGCCTCCACGTGTTCATTAGAAGGGCGCCGAGATGGCTGCTTTTTTGGAGTGACTGAAGGGTCTACATTTAAACGATGGCAGATGAATTCAGGATTTAAACCAGGAGCTTCATAAGCATCCCATGCGAACACGTCTATGTTTCTTCTCAAAAGTTCAGCCAGCTCTTCCTTCTCCTGTAGGGGCAGTCGAGCCCCAACCTGGAAGAATCTCTCCAGGTCGTCCCCTATGGTCACCTTATCCAGGTCTTCGCATTTCAGATCGTCGGCTTGCCGCCCGAGCGGTGACGATGAGGTTTAATTGCTATAACTCGTTTTCTTTACTGGCCGAAGCGCCAGTTTCTGGTTTGTGTTGAATTGCCGCAATTAAACATTGCCTAGCCATAGATTGGCTTCCCACTATCTCCAGTACTTGACCTCCAGAAGGGTATTTTAC
Organism: Quercus wislizeni; assembly: GCA_023055345.1. Classification (NCBI taxonomy): domain Eukaryota; kingdom Viridiplantae; phylum Streptophyta; class Magnoliopsida; order Fagales; family Fagaceae; genus Quercus; species Quercus wislizeni. Next base: position 1,961,012 of record JALGQJ010000038.1, read on the forward strand.
CTTTTGATGAAGGGTGGATGAAACGGCACCCAATGAATGTAGCCAAGGCCTGCCCATAATGGCCGTATACGGGGAAAAAGCATCCACCACGATAAAATCTACCTCAACCACGTCTGATCCAGTTTGCACAGGCAATCTGATCTGGCCCCTAGGGACAACCATCTTACCTTCAAAACTCACCAAAGGGGAGCTATATGTAGTCAAATCCTCGGGTTTTAAACCCAGACCCTTAAAGAGGTCAGGATACATAATTTTCGCTGCACTTCCCTGGTCAATCATGACTCTCCTCACATCGTATCTACCAATTCTAAGGGTAACCACCAAAGCCTCATCATGTGGCTGTATGGTTCCCTGTTTGTCCGCCTTGGAAAAACTCAGCACTAGAGGGACGTTCGTCTTGACTCTCTTTGGCACTGAATTGGGCTCATCATCGGAATAATGGGATACTGACATTATCCTGGAAGGGCAGGATCCAGTCCTCCTTGGGGCAGCAAATATGACATTTATGGTACCCAGAGGAGGCTTCGATGCAGGATTTCCCTGAAACATCGAACCGGTCTAGCCTCCTCGGCCACTGGAATGATGCAATAGATGCTTTAGCCTCCCTTCTCAGACCAGCTACTCCAAATGGTCCCACAAGTTCCGACAATCTTCAGTAGTATGACCATGATCTTGATGATAGTGGCAGTACTGGTTTTGGTTACAATTGATTGGATCTCCTGCCATTTTATTCGGCCATTTAAAAAATGGCTCATTCCTTACTTTCTCTAAGACTTTCTGCACTGGTTCCCAAAACACAACGTTGACCGCCTGGGAGTTGGCAGATGCAGATTGCCCTGAAAAGTCTCTCTGAGGACGATTGTTTTGCAATCGATCCGACCTGGAATCCTTCCTCTCTTGGGGAATCACCTTTGCTTTCCCTTTTCCTTGCAACTGATCTTCCTCAATCCTCCTGTACTTGTCAATCCTATCCATTAGCAAGCGTACACTGGTGACAGGTTTGCCAGTGAGTGACTTTCTCAAATCATGCTCCGCCGACAATCCTATTTTAAATGTACTAATGGCCACATCATCATAGTTCCCATCTATCTCGTTAAACATTTCCCAATATCTATCTGAGTAAACCTTTAGAGTTTCCCCCTTCTGCATAGACATAGATAGCAAAGATCCTAAAGGCAATGGTATCCTGCTACAGGTGATGAAGCGGGCGCCAAAGGACTGGGTAAGTTTCTTAAAGGACTGGGTAAGTTTCTTGAAGGAGTCAATGGAATTTTCCCTGAGGCCGTTAAACCATCTCATCGCCATTGGACCCAAGCTGGACGGAAAGATCTTACACATTAAGGCCTCATCCTTTGAATGGACGACCATTTTTTGATTAAAATGACTAACATGCTCCACTGGATCTGTCCGGCCATTATAAAGAGAGAATGTTGATTGATTAAATCGCTGAGGAAGGCTGGAACATTCGATCCGACGCGTGAAAGGTGATTTAGCGACTTGATTTAATGCCTCATTCATGGCTTTGTTTCCTAGACCCTTATGCACTGTACTTTTGCTCTTCCGCTTATAACTACTGTATTCCTCATCACCGGAGAAGGTTTCACTAGGCGGAGTTCTAGATCTTTGCCTATACGTGTCATCCTCTGTATCCCCAGAAGAAGACTCAAATTCAAATGATGCTCGCCTCTGCCGTGCACGGCGTAACCTCTTCTTCAACTCATTAATTTCACGCTGCATGTCTTTCTCATTCTCTGCATGGGACACATGACTTTTCCCACGCGATTGGCTCCTATTAGTGTGTATGGTTTGCCCACTCTGCTCACGATCTCCTCTTTGTTGAGGGTTAACCTCCGATCGGCTATGTTGTGAACCTCCAGATGCCGCCTGGTATGGATTGTCATTACCCTGATGTGGCCCTATCGTTGGTTGATGCAAACCTGACTCTTCCATTTCATGCACTAGACCAAAATCTCTTTCTGATCAGATCAAGCAATTCCCACAGACGGCGCCAATTGTAAGGGCCATATTTGACTTGAATCCAGTACAGTAATGGACCTAGACCCAAAAAGCCCGAACAATAAATTTGTAGAGAGCGGGAGAAAAAGCTAGTCTGAATCTAGGATAAAGATATTGGCTTATAGTGTTATAAAGAAAGAGTTATCTGCGTACATATCCAGAAAGTATCCTCGGACATGCCCTAATAATAAGACGGAGAGTACTGTATTCTTCTTTTTTTGCTGTTGTATTTCTTCAACCCTTTTTGTTCTCTCTCTCTCTCTCTTTTTCTTTTACAATATGTTTTTCTTCTTTTTTCCCTTTTTCTTCCTTCTTCGTATTATATATTATGGCTTTTTTACCATTTCCTCCATTCACGTGTGGATTAGGTGGTGAAAGTTCTTTTTTTCTGCTTCTCCCCTCTTTTCTTGAATCTTCCATTCTTAGCTGTAAAGCTGCGTGTTCACTGTTCAGGCATCACCTCCACATTAATGCGGCCAGAGGGTTAGCTGGGCAGAATTTAATGCAGAGGCAATAGTACCCCCAGATATTTGTTTTCTCTCACTCTTATCATTTATATGATATTTCCTCATTTACTTTGTTGCAAGGTTTGTCCGAGGCGTCACCCTAAGGGACTGATAAGTCTACTGGCCACCTCGGATAGAAGCTTCGAAGTGATAATTGTCCTCGGACATGGTCAAATCCTTCTCAGGCATTCTTTACTTCTTTTCGGAGTGCAACTTCCATTTCTTCCTTCACTGGTTGTCCTCGAATACTCTCTTATCTTCGGACTGGATATTGGGCCCGGCCCATTCTTATGCAGTCTGTACATATGAGACTAGATATTGGGCCCAGGCTTTCCCAATGCAATTTGAACATACGAGACAATTGGCCCCCACATCACACATATAATTTTTTTTTTTTGGAGTGGAAACAGGTGTTGTGAGAGGTTCATCAAAAAAAAAAAAAAAACAGGTGTTGTGATTTTTTTTAGGAAATAGTTTTAATCTATGTCATGACAAAAGACTTTATCTATTGAGTATGTATATTTAATAAATTAAGATTTTATGTATATCCAATAAAAGCCAAGTATTTTGCTTAAAGAAAATTAATAAGCCGTGTATTATATTTCATGTGGATTTTAAATGGATAATTAGATTTAAAAAGGGAAACACAAGAGAGTTAAAGTTCAACGTAAACTTGTTTGTTGCAAATTCTTGATTATGGGATCTAGATTATTACAAACAAAAATAAAAGTTTATAGGAACAAAGATTCTTGAATTAAAAGGAAAAAAAAAGATTCATTTGTATGATAGATGAAGTAATGAAATCTCAAAATAAAGTATTTACCCCAAAAACAAAAAAAGAATTCTCAAAATCAAAGTTATGAAGTCATTTGCACAGATGTCGTAATGAAATAAAGGTAATAATCCAACTTATTTGTCATACACATAATTTTTTTTTTTTTGGAGAGAAAACAAGTGTCGTGATTTCTTTTTTAATTTTTAATTTTAGAAATAGTTTTCACATTTGACGTCAATGACAATAAACTTTACCTGTTGAGCTAATTAGAACCCTGTGATATAACAAATACGGTAATTTAATAATAGTATTTCCATACTATTTTGTTTTTATAAAAGTCTTAATTTCCAAAAAGTAATTGCACAACAGGACTTGAGCCATGTAAGGAAAAATTGTTTTTATTGCTATTCAAAGTAACCACATACTCTTGGTAGGATAGTTAGTTCACAAGTATAAGTGTTTGTGAGGTGTAGGGGGTAAGATTTGGGGTTCAAGTTTTTAGAAGGGAGTTTCACACACATATACACTTAAATTAGGCTAGAGTAAAATTCGATTTTGTATTTAAAAAAAAAAAATTCAAACCCATTAGATTTCCCATCAGAATTATTATTAGTTGAATGGCACCATGACATAAAAGGTAGGATATGGTAATATACATAAAGCGTAATTACTTGGTGCATATTAAAAAATTGTCTTACTTCAACGTAAATTAATTGTCTAACTAATTAACAATTAAGGCTTTATTTATATCCAATAAGCCGTTTATTTTGCTTAAAAAAATTAATAAGCCATATATTATACTTCTTGTGGATGTTAAATGGATAATTATATATATTTTTAAAAATAGTGCGGACAAAATCGAAATGGTGGGTGACCTCAGTTCCATTTTTAGAGTCTCCCATAATTTTATATGTATATTATATGGTTTTTTTTAGAGAGTTTTAACTTATGGCGTCCGCTCCTAATGATAGTTCTTTATCATCAAAAGATTTTACCAATTGAGTTAACTGGAACCTACATATATATTATATGATTTTTGAGATTAGTAAGAAATATTTATTAAATAATCCCCACCCCGGCCCCATAATCTTAATACTAATTGCAATGAAATTAATATTAGTTAATACCATAGACAATCGTAGCCGTTTCTTGAGGTCAAAAACCATTTAATAAAAAAAAAATAAAAAATAAAAAAATCAAAACCAAAGAAAAAGGTCAAAATGACAAAAACTGAGAAATTTTGAACGCAAGAGCAAGAAAACCAAAGGCGACGCAGAAGCGGGCAAATCGAAACACAACCTCGTCTTAAAAAGTCACACTTATCCGACGTGGCGAAATCTAATTGGTCAAGCTTACTCAACCTTAACACGCCTTTCAGTACTCTAAAATACAAACGCACACTCTGTACTCTACCTATCTCAAAACGACACTTACCTAAATAGCATACGTGTGACAAGCTCGGACCAATAAAAACCATCCACGTCGACAATCGTCCACACTTGGAGCGAGTAGATTCGTCACCAGAACTCAGCGCGAGTAGGAAAAAAAAAAAAAAAAAAACTCTCACGTGCGTGGCACTTCCCATGTTTGTCTCGCTCTCTCTCTACTCTTTAGCTGTGCAGCCTTCAAAAACCCCAAATCTCTCACTTTTTCAGCACAAACACACACACACACAGAATTCAGCAATGGCGATTAGGGTTTCGATTTGCTTTTTGCTGTTTGCTTTGACGATCTTTGCTTCGTCGTCGTTTACCAGAATTAGCGCTGAAGAAGCGGAATCGAAGGAGTTTGTTCTCACCTTGGACCACACCAACTTCTCCGACATTGTTAGCAAGCAAGACTTCATCGTTGTTGAGTTCTACGCCCCATGGTATGATTACAATTCTTGTTTTTTCATAGATCTGCGTTGTAGTTCTAATCTGTTCTAATTGTTTTCATTTTTTTATTTGAATTCTCAAATGTGATCGGAACATTTCTGAATCAATTTTTCAATTTGCTTTTGCATATGAATTTAATTCTTGGTTTTTGTGAATTCAAGCTCAAGTTGACTACTTTTCCTGCATGTAGTGTTTAAATTAACGTATAATATAATGAGGATTTTAACATTTGACTTAAATCGGAAAGTTAAGATTTTTAATTTTTTTTGTACATACTTTTTGTCTTGATTATTTGTGACAATTTTAGATTGGAATTGTTAAGAAATTAGGGGAATTATAATTTCAAATTAAGAGTTGGTTTTTCTGAATTCAAGATCGAGTTGACTACTTTTTCTGCATGTAGTGTTTAGATTAATTTATAATATATATATATATATATATATATAAAGAGTTGAGGATTTTTTTTATACATGCTTTTTGTCTGTATATCTGTTTTTAATATTTGGGTATCCTTAAATAAAAGAGATTGGATCTGAGATTGAATCTTGCCTTTACCAAAGTTAGTTACTATTATATAAATATGATCACAGGTCCAATGGGCCCTTTATTGGACAAAAACTATAGATAATGCTTCCAAAGCGAATTCGAATTTGAAGTTCTAAAAAAAAAAAAAAAAAAATTTTTTTTGGTTTGAAATTTGAATTTATATATGAATATTTAATTTAATTCCATCAATTTGATATAGTAATTTGCTTTGGTGAAAATTGAATCAATTTTACCATGATAGCTATCATTGATTAGTTGGTATTATAGTAAAGTCAATTTTAGCAGACTTTTGTGTATCAATTACAGGCTATTGGTGGGAAATGTTATGAGGTTCAATTCCCACTATTTTGTATGCAATGCCTATCTTAATTTGATGCAGTTTTTATGTAGAAGTTACATGCTTGAGTTTCCAATTTATGTGTTGTGTATAGCTAAATGTATACATGCAATGATTGAATTGGAAAAACGAAGTGGTAAAGAAATGTATGTGCCTATAAGTTTGTACATAAGGGTTGTAAATCCTTCTCTCCATCTCTCTCTTTGTCTTTGCCTGTTTGTTTGGTCTCTTTTTTAATTTTAATGTTTACCTTTTTATTTCCTTTTCTTCTAGGTGTGGCCACTGTAAGAAGCTTGCTCCAGAGGTAATAAGTCTTTCTAAAATAGAGTGTTTAAATATGATTTTATTCCGCATTTTGGATAGTTTCTTAGGTGGTAACCTTGTTTTCGTTCATTTAGTTGACCACACAAATAACCTTCTTTTGTAGTATGAGAAAGCTGCATCTGTATTGAGCAGTCATGACCCTCCAATTACTCTAGCAAAAGTTGATGCCAATGAAGAAGTAAACAAAGAGCTTGCAACCGAATTTGAGGTTAAGGGTTTCCCCACAATTAAAATTTTGAGAAATGGAGGAAAGCATGCTCAGGAGTACAAAGGTCCACGTGATGCAGATGGTATTGTTGCTTATTTGAAGAAACAAAGTGGCCCTGCATCTGCTGAAATAAAATCTGTGGAAGATGCTACCAGTCTTATTGATGACAAGAAGATATTCATTGTATGTGCTCGATGCTATGTACTTTTTTTGTTTGTTTGTTTTTCCCTCTTCCCCTACCCCCCGCCCTAAGTTGTAGTCTTCAAACACATATTTACATATCCATACAGGTTGGTGTATTCCCAAAATTTTCTGGGGAGGAGTTTGAGAATTTCACAGCTCTTGCCGAAAAATTGCGCTCTGAGTACGAGTTTGGTCATACTTCAGATGCCAAACTCCTTCCACGTGGGGAATCATCAGTGACTGGGCCCATAGTTAGGCTGTTCAAGCCATTTGATGAACTTATTGTAGATTCCCAGGTATCATAGATTTAATAAATTTCAGAACAGATGGTTTTATCTTTTTTATATGTTAATTGCAGGTTTTTAAAAAAAAAAAAAATGCTAATTTGTTTTAATATGTACACGCATGCAGGACTTCCATGTGGATGCTTTAGAGAAGTTTGTTGAAAAATCCAGTTTGCCTGTTGTGACTGTCTTTAATAGCGATCCAAACAACCATCCCTTTGTTGTCAAATTCTTTAACAGTCCCAACGCTAAGGTATTTGATTAATCAAGATGTATATTTCCTTTGTCTGCTAATTTGGTTTTGTACATGGGAAAGAACCCACTGTTGCTGCTACACACGACATTGTTGACTCAGTCCCTCTCTTTCTCTCTCTTTTGTTTAATTTTTTAATTTTTAAGTAACAAATATCATTAAATGGGTAGAGGTTATGATCTCTCACCTTACATGCATGAAAATATGTAGTGGGGATAGGTCTTATCTGATGGGATGAGTAACATCAGCAAGAAAGCACAAAAAAGAGACTCAAGTAAGATCCAAAATGAAGGCTCTTAACCTGGCTCCACAACATAGACTCTACGACAAGGATCAACTCAAAAATCTTTATGAATTTGTGTATTCTTCCTTTCATATACACAAAAATAGTGCATAGCAACATTTCTCTCCATTCTCCCCAAACCTCAATATAGTTTTGGATATTCTTCCTTCATTTTAGACACCTACTCTTAGGAAACCTTTAGGAAGTACCACAAATGAAGGGGATTGGGTTTTATTTTTTATTTTTATCCCAGTGTGGGTTTTACAACTCTCTCTCTCTCTCTCATTAACTTTATATTTATTTCTTCAATGTTGTGTTTTGATATGCATGGCAATCCTTTTCTCACTGGGGTTTGGGTTTGGATTTTCTCTAATTTGGAATTGTTGTAATGCTTGCTGGGTTATCATTTCATTGGGACATGCATTTATCTTGCATGTCCGTTTTCTGCATTTTGTCTCTTTCAATAATTTACGTATAATTTGCACTTATAAAAAAGAGATTATAATTTCTATTTTCTCCCATAGATACTATTGATCATCTTCTAAATAGAAGTTTTGGAAATTGGTAGGCCATGTTGTTCTTGAACTTCAGCAATGAAGTTGCTGATCCCTTTCAATCAAAGTATCGCGAAGTTGCTGAGCAATTTAAGGGAGAAGGAATAAGCTTTCTGATTGGAGATCTGGATGCTAGTCAAGGTGCCTTCCAGGTTAGTATGTTTTGATCCTATAACTGGTTTTGGTTCTTTACTCAGTATGTTCCTTTGATATGGTAAATGTTTTGGTTTGTATGATCAGTATTTTGGACTTAGCGAAGATCAAGTGCCTCTAATCATCATCCAGAAGGATAATGGACAGAAATATTTGAAAGCAAACTTGGAGCCGGATCATATTGCACCTTGGGTGAAAGCATACAAGGTGATCCCTTACTTTTTTTTCATATACTGCTCTTGTTGTTTAATGGTGATATCAAATTTATTTATTTTATTTTATTTATTTATTTTTTATTTTTAAGGATATATGTAAAGCAAAGTAGCTTTTAGGATGGACTATGTTCTTGATAACGTTTTCCTTTTTCCAGTGATAGGATATCGTGGACATAGTTTTCCCCTTTGTTTGTTTTTTTTTTTTTTTTTTTTTTTTTTGGGGGGTTGGGGTGGGTGTGGGGTGGGGATGTGCGTGTTTGTGGAAAAAATGTTGGGGGGGGTGGGGGTGGGATTGGAATCCATTTAATTCCATTTTGACTGAAGGACACAATTGCAGGATGGTGAAGTCCCGGCATATAAGAAGTCTGAGCCTATTCCTGAATCTAACAATGAGCCTGTGAAAGTGGTTGTTGCTGATACCCTACAAGACATAGTTTTCAACTCTGGAAAGAATGGTGAGTAAAACTGACTTTATTCATGTCATGTATTGGTGTGTTAGTCTGCTTACTCTGCTGCTTTGATGTTTGGTGTGGCTAAGCATTCCAGTCCTTCAGTGCTGCACCTTTTGTTTTTAATGTACAAATCTATTTCTTTTCTGTAAAATAGGATTATTCTGTAGTGGAGATATTTTAATTGAGGGAACAACACATGCTGTCTTAACCTTGACTGTGTGGACTGAGGACAGCTTTTGAATTTGGATTGGATAAGCATCCAACAATTAATGCCAATATTTTTTTGGACCAAATTCCTCTGCCTCCTCCATTAAACAAGGTTTGGAGGGTGCATGATTTGTATTTACCTATAAAGAAAATTCAAAAAATTGCTCTATGCAGAGGTGTTTGTTTTCATCAATAGGATATATTTGTTCACTTGATCCTTATGGCATGTGGACAAAATCTCTAATTGGATCAAAATAATATCTGATGCTTTCCAAATCATGCTATTTTAACCTGTGTTAAACATGGTGCTTTCTGTTGTCAACTTGTCATCAAAATGATTTATATTGTTTTGTGAGTGAGTTAAAAATACTCCTTGAACGAAAAATTATATTCAAAATCTGCAATCAGTGAAAGCCCAAATTTGTCATTTCCTCAGTACTTGATTTGCACATAGATTGTCTGCCCCTACAACATATAGCTGTAAATTTTTTTTCCTGCTTTTTCTTCCTTTGTGATTTAAATTGGTGGATTGAAAGATTTATGATATCCACAGAACTTCTACTAGTTAGTTCTATTGTTGTGAAGTTAAGATAGTGGAGGATTTTGTTTAAAGAATTGAATTGCTTTAGTATACGGGCACCAAGAAAAACTGATACACACACACACACACATACACATCAATTAATGTTCAGTACCTTATTTTATGCTTTGTGAATTATTTTGTTCTTGTGATTATCATGTGGAAATTATAGTCACGTTAAATGCTTCACTTTGCAGTCCTCATAGAGTTTTATGCTCCTTGGTGTGGGCACTGCAAAAAGTTGGCTCCAATCTTGGATGAAGTTGCTGTCTCATATGAAAATGATGCTGCTGTTGTTATTGCAAAGCTTGTAAGATCTATTAACTTGTTTAACTTTAGGAATACTGTTGTATGCATATTATAAGTCTTTGTTATCTACACAATCTGTGCACAAATGTCCGCTTAGATTTGTAAATTTTTTATAATTGTAAATTTACTATACTAGCGATGGTTGTATAACAAACTGGTCTAGAATCTTGCTTGGCAGGACACAGTATTAAGCTTACAATACTTAAAAAGTTAGGATTGAATTCACTGGGCGCAAAAAAAAAAAAAAAAAAAAACCCGAATTTAAGAAATGATAGAAAACATACATCAAAGCAGGGAAAGTATAACTGCTGAATAGTATGATTTAAGGGGGTCACCATATTTGTTTTTATCAATTACGCACACAACAAAAGATTTATTCAAAACATTGTGTGTATTAAACTTCAGGATTATTAAACCTTTCTGCTCAATAATCATGCAAGGATTCAATATCTTCTCTTCTCCTTTAGTGTTAGTGGCATTCTTATCATTATTAAAATTGTTGGCCGAACTGATTTATATGCATTATACATCTCCAGAATACAAGGAATCTGCTTTAGATTTGTAGTATCTTTTAAATTTGTTAAGAACAATTCATTAGAAAATATTGGCCAAACTGATTTATATGCATTATACATCTCCAGAATACTAGGAAGCTGCTTTAGATTTGTAGTATCTTTTAAATTTGTTAAGAAAACTTTATTAGAAAATATTCAAAGTTTTAGCAAACTAGGCATGCAGCTATTCTGACCAATTCCTTGGTCTTAAATCAATACTTCTTCCATTGAATTTGTATGGATGAGACTCGACCTGATATGTTTCCTCTGTTATCTGCTTTCATTGTTTATTTTTTTTCTTGCAGTAAGATTTGCTGACTGCTCAGTTGACAAACTCTTGTCACCCCTCCCATTTGTTGACCTAACTTTGTAGAAATTAGTAATAATATTTATATATGGTCGACTGTACAATATGTTTTGATACTATTTCCTGCCTCTTCTTAGGATGCAACTGCAAATGATATCCCAAGTGATACCTTTGATGTCAAAGGTTACCCAACTTTGTACTTCAAGTCTGCAAATGGAGACCTGTTGCAGTATGATGGTGATAGGACCAAGGAAGGCATCATAGAATACATTGAAAAGAATCGGGATAAAACTACCTCACAAGACAAAACTACCTCAGAAGACAAAACTGGGTCACAAGACGCATCAAAAGATGAGCTCTAAAGAAGGTAATTGTAGCTGTGGATCTTGAACCTACAATCTCACTGTCCATCTTGCTCTTACAAGGAGTAGGAGGTGCCATTTGAGCTAGTGCTATTGGCATTTTCTTTGTTCTTATTATCTATTCTCCTCTTTTTATGGCTTCTCTTAAGAGTCTGGCCTCAAGAATTTATATTTTTAAAAAATGGGTAAAATGAAGAATGGGGGTGTGACTATGTGGGCATAGATATCATGCAAGAATTACTAGGTATTTGGGATATGTTTATTTTGTTGAAATTGAAAACTTTTTACTGAAAGTACCGTAGATAAATGTAAAAGTTAGCTGAAATAGTACAGTAAGACTCATGAATAGTACTAAAAAATGCAGTGAGGCTCATGAATATTTGCAAACAAAAATAAGCTGAATAGTAATATAAGCTGGCTTTTTAATTTGGAACCAAACACACGCCTAATATGATAAAGAATTAGATTCTTGGGCTGGTTTTGGAGGATTTATCTGTTACAACTTACAATAGATGCTCGTGTTTGCCATTAAATATTGGAGATGCTTATTTATTTATTTTTTCTAATTTTTTTTTCATGCTTAGTAATTCAAAAATTGAGAGAAATGGATGAGGCCGTACCTCAAAATGAATTTTATTTAATCTTGAAGATGATAAGATGTATTACCTGGCTGATCATTATTATCCAATCTGCTGCAAGTTGACAAGTTAAGTTGAAGACCTGTGTGTGTGTGCGCGCGTGTATATACATATAGTCTGATCCTCTCTTAATGGAATTTATTGATGTTCTCTCTCATGCAGGACAGCCTATTAGAGTCAAGAGGATAGAGACATACACAGTTGCACATGTATTGTGTATAATGGCTCCATACAAAAATGGTAGCATGATTCCAATGCCCGATCTCCCCTCCCTGCCAGTTACTCTTCTTCTTCTGATGACTCTAAAATTCTGTTTCTATGAATAAAATGGGAGTAATTTTAGTAGTCTGTAGCTTGTAGTAGTCTTTGGGAGCATAGTTTACAGTGTAACAGTTTTGTGGCTGTAGAAACACCTTTCATCAAAGTTATAAATTAAGCGGGAACAGTTTAATTTCAGATGCCAATAGTCCAAAATTGCTTGTGTAACGTTGGTATGTTCCTTCCCCCCCTCCCTCCCCCGGTTTTGTTGGAATTATTGCTTTAAATGATGCTCTAAATGATTGTGGAGCTCTGAAAACGGAGTTTCACCGAAGGAGCCGTTTTCCTTATATAAAGCTTCAAGTTGATCAACAGTTGAATCTCATTCGAGTACAACTAATCTTGCCTGGCAAGAAATTCCTTCAAGAGTCAATGACTTTAATGTCATTACTCTGAGCAGATCCTAATGAGATTGAGATGTGCATCTTAGCATCTCTACCCAAAAAAGATCATTTATTACGGTCCGGTCCGGTCATGAGTATTTTAGCAGTGGAATAAGGCTGAGTTTTTTTATTTTTTATAATTGATCAGTGTTTTTTTTTAAAGCCGGGCAAACTATAAATTTGGTCTCAAACTTTTAGGCTATATGTGACATTTTTGTATTGTGTCAAAATGACTATTAAGTAGTGGATGGAAAGTAATGGATGGAAAATGTGGAAAATACTGACATGATTGGTCAAAACAAAATATAATTTTCTTGTCACATTGACTATCAGCCTGCCACATCAGCATAAGCTTTAATTATATAAAAAAAATTACTTTATACCAGTAGTAATTCTCTAAATCAATAATACTATCATGGCTTTTAAGTGAAGTAATGGTGTGTCTTTGTGTTAGACCATTTTTCATTTGTATGAGTTTGTTTCTAAATTAAAAAATAATAATAATAATAATAATACAAACTTTCAAAATCGTGCTAATTGCTAACTGAAAAACAAAGCAATATAAAATAAAAATACTTTTGTCTTTGTGTGCATTCCACTTTCCACAAAACGAAAGAAGAAATCCTATACCATAACACCACAAACGTATCAATGATAAGAAGAGGCAGAGGTGCTGCCCCTCCTCCTCCATTGTCCACTTAGGCCTCTACATTGCTCGACTGGATCTCCTTTATCTTGCTCACCATCTTTAGCAATCCACCACAAATGATTTTCCAAACAAAACAAAAACCAAACCAAAGCTCTAGACTGCTCAACTGGATCTCCTTTATCTTGCTCACCATCTTCATCAATCCACCACAAATGATTTTCCAAACAAAACAAAAACCAAACCAAAGCTCTGCTCTGTATCTCTTTCTCTTCGTGGTTTCATTTTAGGTAGTATTTGCTATGGTTTTTCTGATCTATTAATGTTACCTTATGTTAAATATGTTGGACTTGGCTATGGTTTTTGCTTCCAAAAGAAGTATTGGTATTGGCCAAAAACCATACAACTTGAACATTGATTACTACATTCCTTTATTCCATAAAACTTCCATTGAAGTCCATTTCAAATCGAGAGAGAAAATATGCCAAAATCGGAGTCACCGTAGGGACTTGTCGCCTATCTTCACATTCTCGCGTCACTGTTGTACCTCACCGTCGTTCCTTATTATGGAACTCTCTGTTAGGGATTATGAATTTTTAATCATTCCTCACTACACAGTGAAATCATGCTTTCAGAGTTAGGGATTATGATCCCAAATTGAGCTTCACGTGTTTGCACGTGAGGCTACTCATAGGTTTTTTATTTTTTTTAAGGTTATGTTGACGTGGAAATCCTAGTAGCAGTTTATGTGGTAAGAAAATTATATTTTATTTTGACCGTTAGCCACAACAATATTTTCCACCTATTACTTAACTGCAATGACCATTCTGACACAATGCTAAAATATGCCAATGACTAATTTGATACATTTGAAAGATCAAGAACTAAGTTGACATATAACTTAAAAACTAAGGACTAAATATGTAGTTTACCATTAAAAGAAATATTACTACCCACTTCAATGGGACCCAGTTGATAATAAATATTTGTTTATTTACTTTTGTTTTTACCAATGCAATGGGACATAATTAGAGATGACAATTTTGCCCCGCCTTGCCACTCCCTGTTTCGCCTCACATGAGTTTTCTCTATCACACAAAGGAATGTGGTAGGGTGGGGATGAGATAAGAATTTAGTCATGTACCACGGGTGGCCTAACGATGAGTTTAGACTTTTTTAAACTTGCCTCACCTCGTCCGTCCCTACATTAATAAAGGTTATAATCATAAAATTTTCAACTATTTTTTGGAGCTAAAAACGATAGAAAAGCTTTATTAGAAACTAATGAAAGAGTACAAGTTAAACTAGTTAAAAATTAGCACTGGGGGGAACACCAACTACAGGTTGTGATGTCCCCAAAAACTGGGTGTCCCAAAGACCGAAAATACAATGAGAGAAGGAAGTTTAGACCACTCAAAACTAAATATTAGACACCTTTATAAACCCTGCGCAGCCATTTAACTTTGATATTCCTCCAACAAGCCATTAGCGCACACGAAAATAAACTTCGGGTGAACCTGGACCTGCTCAAAATAATACATATTTCTTACACTCCAGATCGCCAAAGCTGTGGTTGCCCATTTCTCCAATTCAATGGAACTAAGCTTTTGCTACATCTATTTGAAAAGGAGGAAGAATTCGCTAGACTCATTCCTACACTTCTGGATCCTGCCTTTAAATAGAGCCCAAACATTACTCGCAAATGGACACTCCCATAACACATGGCTAATTGTCTCGAGGTGATGGCAGCACAGCTCATAGATTGCTTCAACCTTGACCTTCTTGTGCAAATTCTCCCGTGTGGGTAAGCATCCTGAATAGGCCCTCCATAGGAATGTACAGACTTTTGGTGGAACATTAAGCTTCCATATTTTCCCCCAGGTGGAACCGTGGGCTTGCACATCAGTGTTCAGCATGATTAGGGTGCTTCAGGCGGAGAGCCACTTGATAAGCTATTCTGACTAAGAATTTCTGTGCTCCATTCTCCTTCCAAATCAGCTTTTGTCCTGTGAATTTTGGTGATTAAGGGGTAGAGCCAGTATTGCCTCACATGTTCAATGATCAAAAGTAGCAAAAATCTTTCCCCTATCCCAATGCCGAGTGTCCTCATTTATTAAGTCATAGCCTCTCATATCCATTGATGGTGCATTCAAGAAGACAGGAGAATCGGGTAGCCAAGAATAAGTTGCCACTAATATCTTTCGGCCATCTCTAATTTTCCACTGTAAACCTGCATGAATGATGTCTCTAGCAGCCAGTAGCGAACACCACACAAACGATAGATTACTCTCTAGTTCAGCATCCAAGAAAGAGCTATTCGGCCTTGTACACTTTGTAAATTTTTCATATTCTAAAATCCTATTATTTAAATAAATATATCAATATTAGCTTATTTTATGTTAGTTGTGACTCTCTACCTCTATTTTGTTATTTCTTTTACTATGATTTTTTTTTTTGGGTGATATTTATTAAACACTTCGATAATATTCTTTAGTTTTTGCTAAAAGTTAATTTAATTTGATGAGATAAATTTAGTTGTAATTTCAAGTATATTTTTAATTATGTAATAGTTTTTATTAAAAAAAATTGTAATAGTTGTAGGAAAAATTAACAAAAAGTAGAGTCTTATGGGATAGGACGGGATTTCGTGGGGCCCCAATGAGCAAGGATAAGGTAAGAAAATTTTTCCCGTCATGTGGGGTGAGGATAGAGCAAGACAAAACCATGCAGCGGGGGTGAAGACCTTATCATTCGGCCCCACCCCACTCCATTGCCATCTCTAGACAAAATTGATTCCTCAATCTAAGTGCGATAGAACCTTTTAACAAAGGTCAAGGTTTCTCTAGTTCAGAGATAAGCCCTTTAAACTCTACCTATATCTTATTAAATTTGAAAATTGAAAATTTAACCATTAGATTATATGTCTTTTATGTTCTTATAACACATGTAAAATTTTGTTCAAATCATGTGTTGTTTGCTATTTGATTAATAAACTTATTTTTTATACACAATTTTTAACCGCAAAAACTGAAAATTTAAATATGCTATTGATGTCATAGTTATTGATCTTTAAATTTCTTGAAATTTTGTAAACACAAAGACATCCAATAAAAAGATATAGTAGGAGTTTGAACAGTTTCTCTTTAAATTAATTTGGAAAGAAATATTTTCCTTTAACAAAAGCCCATTTATAATAGAATTTCGTTAATGAATAATTAACATGTGTATTTTATTTTTTGAAAAGTGTGCGCTACAGCTTATAATTAAGCATTTATTTAAAAAAAAAAAAAATTAACCTGTGTTCTTAGAGCACTTATTAACAGGACCCTTTATAATATACATTTGGAATTTTCTTTAAGTGGTTTTTCAACTAATTAGGTAATTTTGTCTTTCAAAATGAATTTGACAAGCTCAATTATGTTATCAAGAGTTATTTGTTACTTTCAAAGTAGAGGGCGTATACTCTCTCCTCTTATATAATTATGGATTTTATCATAAATTTAATTGGCATGACGATTAATGTATTATCATGCGAGAAATAATGATTAGTGTGACTTATCGTGTGAAATTGGGAGTATTATGTCATATAGAATAATTCTTTATATGTGTGAATGTCATAGCTGACTATAATGTGTAATATGTATGTTTACTCAAAAAATGGAAAATGTTTTGTTTAGTTTTTCACTTTGTCATCTTTGTAAAATATTGGGTCCATTTGGTATATGTGTTTAAAAATTAAAAATTATTGTTTGAAAATATTCGTGAAAATATATGTGGGTAAAAAAGTGTATGAAAATACGTATAATATTGTTTAAAAACTGAAAATTGTTGTTTGAAAACATAATCCAAACACCTTGGGTATTTTTTATCTTCGTTCTTTCCATAATTTTCTAACGGGTTATGTTTAGTGCACACTAAATACACAACTGCAAAAAAATTCGGTGTATACTTTGTGTGAAATAATGTGCCACTTTTCTTTAATTATTGAGATCAACCCAAACCACCTCTTGTATAGAAACTGCTTAACTGTAAGAAATGGAAATTCTTGGCTACAAAAACTTACTAAAACATATATTCCTTAATCATATATATATATATATATATATATATATATGCACCACCCAGTACTTGTGCTACTTTAGTATTTACACCACAGCTAATTCCTTCGGTTTAGGTCTTCTCTCTGATGGCTCTGGAGACATTGCTATCCTCTTGCTTATAACGTTGTTGTTCATCTTGACAACGTTGTCATTATTACCAGTGTCAGTGGAACAGTTGGTGTCCTTATTAGAATGTACTAAAGATTTCAGAAGGTGTGGCTGAAGGTTCTTCAAGTCTGAAAGCTTTAGAGGCTTCAGAAGGAATTCCTCTGCCCCTTCTTGCAAGCACCTGTCAATCATAGATAGTTACATATCTAGTCAAGGTCCTAAATATGTCCAAGAAATGAGATATGAACCTTATGATAAAAACAAAAGAAATGAGATACGAACCCTTTATTCAAAAGATATGACAATAGCTACGAAACAAATTTTTTCCACACAATAGTTGTATGTTTGTGATTGATATTAATAAAAAATAACGTTAGTAATGACCCGTATATGTGTCACCTAGCAATATTTGTGAAGATTTTTGTCCCAAATATTATTTCCGAAATAATAAAGATAAAGATGTATGAAAAGAGTGAGAAACTTACATGCTTATTCTAGAGGGTACGTCCTCTGATGAGATGACCACTACTGGTATGTCTTTCCAAGAAGATGAAGATCCCTGCATGTGTAAGCAAGACTTTTGCTTTAGCCACCAAATAAAATACTAAAAAAAAAAAAGTAAGACAAATAAAGATTTTGTAAGATCCTTTGGATTTTTTAATTACTATTTTTATTACTATTTATTTGACCTCTTCTAGTGAAATGAACCAATTATGTTATGCGTGTGCTTTCAAAAATCCCAACTAAACGCAATTATTCAAACAAATAAAAGTGTCATAATTCATATTACAGTGCAAAATCTGAGATTGACATAAAAGTATCGCGGGAAAATAAATCTTCACCGTTTCATTGGAAAACGAAGACATTCATAATTCATATATTAAAATTACAAATTTAAAAACATATAAAGTAAGTGACATGTCATTTATAGAGCCTCCGTGAACTTTTGGAAAAGTTAATTCACAACTTGACCAAAGGCAGTGAATTTGAGAGAAAAACGAGTGTTTCTACTTAGTATTTAAGGAAATGCTGAATTCTTTTTCAAAAAGAGGTCACTACAAATTTGTAGGTGGATGATTTCCATAAATTGTAGTGACCTCTTTTTGAAAAAGAATTCAGCATTTCCTTAAATAGTAAGTAGAAACACTCGTTTTTCTCTCAAATCCACTGCCTTTGGTCAAGTTGTGAATTAACTTTTCCAAAAGTTCACTAATTATTGTGAGCCAGGCATGTATGTAGATTAGTCTAAAGAAGGAATGATGAAGTAGTGGTGACGGGTGATAGTGGCTAACCTTGACTGTTTTTAGCAAATCATAGCCGCTCATCCCGGGCATTGAGTAGTCTGTAATGATCAAGTTTACTTTCAACCCCTGCATTGTTCAAAATATATTATGTTATTATTGATAGATTGCGGCGAATATTCAAGGGTCTCAGCAATAACAATTCCAAGGGGTCAAGAATTCATAATGATTGAAAATAAAAGAAAAAGAAAAAGATGAGCAATAGCCATCAAAGGGACCAAGAATTATGTGGCCGTTTAAGAATCCAAAATAGATCAGAAGGGGAGAAGAGATTAGCATTAAGAAGAAACAGTTCGTTAAGGGAGTGAGAAAACCTCTAGATGAAACACATAGACAGTGTCATTGTTTGCTTAAGCCTAGCTAGGCTCTTAATAATTAAGGTGTAATGGCATTTCAACACTTTTGACTTAACATATATCTGCTGCTGTTTTGATAGGCTCATATTTTTAAAATACGTCAAACGTCAAAGATTAAGGGGAATATTATGTTTAACATATAAAGCTAGTTTTCTTGGTCTTATTCTAAACGGCAGCTTTAATTTTCTACAGACACAAACTCATGGTTAAAACTCTTCAGTCTCACTATAGAATAAATGGGTTTCTGCAATGATGAAATAAGAATAAAAAAGCACTAGAATCATGCAATGATGTTCAATTTTACCAGCTCAAATAGTATTGCTAGAAAATTAAAGCAAATTAAGGAGAAAACAATATACTCTCACACCTCTTGTTGTGGTGATTTGGAAGAAGATGATGAAGCTGTAGAGTCAGCTGAGTTACTCTGGTGGGTATCAAGCTGGTTCAAATATTCAAGAGCTTTATCCCCAGATTCCACACAAGTCACTGCTACAACAACGATTACAAGAATTAATACTAATATTCATGAACTATGAATAAATAGATCGAATATAATCTCTATATTATCAGAACATACATCCCATAATTTAAAAACCAAAACTGTGTTTGCATCTAAAATTTCTAAAACTATAACATTTGTGCAGGTTGATCAGTAGGGTTGTAGTTATAGATAATTATATATATACAATACCTTTGCATGAACACTCTCTGAGAAGCCTCTCCAAGAGCTTCCTCTCACAGGGACTATCATCAACTGCTAGCACATGAAAATGCTGTTGTTCCATTTGTTGTTGGGTGTCTGCAACATCTGACTGTAACTCCATTTGGATATGCATGAGAGAGAGAGAGAGAGAGAGAGAGAGAGAGAGAAGTAAGAGGAATGAGAAGTGTTTGTGTGTGTGTTTTTGTTTCATAGGTTTAATTATAAGTAGGTGAGGTAAGGTGAGAAGCAAGAGTCCTTTGCAGTGTCTGGCTAGGTCCTAGGTGTGCTTTTCATGCTGGATCTCTTCCTAGATTCTCTACACCGCGTTGGTACAACCACCACTCATCTCTCTATCTCTTTCTTCTTTCTTTTTTTTCTTTGTCTTCATTTTGTTTGATTGCGTGGAAAATCATAATATATCTATAATACCCATTAGGTCATCATGATAATAGAAATTTTGGATTTTGTTTTTTATTGTATTCTGTTGTGTTAAAGACTTTGAAAAAGGTTGTGTAATTAAACTGATTAAACTATATGAAAAAAAAAAAAAAAAGTGGTATTCTCTTTCTCTCTTTTTCCTTTTTTGAATTTTAAAATTCACCTAGGCTTTGCATGTTGGGTTAAAAAATTAATTGTTACAACTAAAAAAAATATCCTATTGCTTTCTCCTAACCTTAATGTCATTAGCCTAGGAGTTTATATAGGCGATGTAGGATGTGACCCCTGATTTAAGAAGCAGCATGTGCATGTTTTTTTGTATGAAAGAAGGTTTTTTTTTTTTTTTTTCAGTATATAAATGTTGATTCACCTTACTCCCAAAAAATAAAATAAAAATTTTTAATAAGGCATAAAATAAAAAGAATTAATAATGTAAATTAATTAGATGAAAGAAAGATGGAGAATGGTATTTTCTCAACCAAAAAAAAAAAAAAAAGATGGAAAATAGTACATTAATTAGAATATGGTTCTCAGCAAACTCGTCTATAAGCTCATCAATGTCCAGCTTGAATGGAGAAAAATCCATTTGCATTCGATATTTCTCAAATTTTGAGTTTAAAAAAAAATGCTGCAAAAATTTGTTTTAAAAAGTAGTACGCTAGAAGAAATGAAAGAATAATGATTTTTTTTAGAACAAATTTATATAAGCTAGCGAAGCAAACAAATTATAGACACAGAACTTAATTACAGAGACAGAGAGAGAGTGAGAGAGGTTCTGGAAATTAAGATGTATTACTAAACTGGATTAGATTATAGCAAAGTCTGAAACAGTACCGTTTAGTTGAACATATAAACTGAATGTGCCTGTGAGAGAGACTTAAATAATAATAGTCTCATCTTCTGCAATATACATACTAAACTATGAAATTGGAAGCTGGGGCTCTTACTGTTAAGAAATGAAACTTTGTTGGATTTGTTTTTTGTATGGCAAATTGGCAATATATACATGCTGACATCAAAGCTATCGGTGCAAATAATGTCTCATTTATGGGTAGTTTTCTTTTCTTTCTTTTCCTTTTTTTTTTTTCCTGAATTTTTATGGATAGTTTTCTGCTACCATGTTTTGCGAGTGTCACATTGAGTATCAATCAATTTTTTGTGTAGGCGGGAATTGAATTTCAAATCATTTATACAACCATAAAAATTTTTATCAATTGAGTTATCTGAAATTTACGTCAAAATTAATACTAGTTTAGTAGATAAGTATCTATTAATTTACAAGAGCATTTGCAATATACACCTTAAACTATGAAAGAAAAATTCTGTGCACTACTTATTTGGATTCTAATTTGGGCGGTGGTTAGATATGGCAAATTATTCTTGAATTAGAGTATTAAGCATAAAATTTTGAATTTTAAGACAGATATTACAAATACCCTTATACTTAATGGTGGATAGCAACAATTAATCCTTAATTCTATAGCCTATATGAATATAAGAAAATTCATTGAGAGATGATGTAGTTAGTCTTCACATATAAAGCTTTAAAAGGAATATATATATGTATATATATATATGTGTGTGTGTGTGTGTATATATATATATATGTATATCCATATATCTATTAGGATCCATTAGGGTTAGCTTTTATAAAATAAAAAAAATTAGAGCTGCATTAAGAAAAAAAAAATTAAAATTTATTGGCGAAAAGTGAAAACAAATTGATCTTAATTGGTCATTGTCATCATAACATACAGCAGCAACTTATGAATTCCTTCTCTTTATCTATGGTTTTTTTGCATTAGGGTCTCATTTCAAAAAGAAATTTCCTTAATGTGTTTGGCAAACATATAGAGATATGTATTTTGCTCTTAGCCTTTTGGCTTAAATTTTTGATTTGTTACTTTCACAATTTCTTTTAGAGGTTCTTAAATTCCTTTTCCTTTTGACATACTAGCCAAATCAATAATAATAATAAAGACTTGATGATGTAAAACTATATCACACTGCATAGAGAGAGGTGTCTAGACAGAATTATTCTGTCTAACCATGTAATCAAATGTGACCAAACTCATGACAAAACCTTCTTCTATTCCTTTTTTCTTGTTGCAGTGTCTCACTAGCTCTCGAATCCATGGCTTGATATTTGGTATAAGTATTCAAGGGTGGAACTACAAAGAGGATCGACTTACAAAAAAATGCGACAAAATATTAAGAGAGAATAATACTGACCACAAAAAAAAACAGTAATAATGAAGGAATTCTATGTTAAATTTTGAGCAAAGTACAGAGCCACCTCTAGCCTATGGAAATTGGTATGTAGACTGCTCAAGCTGAATTCCGTCAGCTTTTCATGTCCATATGACTTGCTCAAAATATATTTTATTATACGAGAACCTAAAATGATTTGCTCAAACATATCTTAAGCTGATTCAGCAATATAAATATATATATATATATATATATTAAGCTGAGCAGCCGAAAATTGGATGTGACTTGGACACGAAATACAAAGTCAATTTTGGGCACAAATTCTTGCCGAATTTGAAAACGAAATTTAGTTTATTTCGCTGTTAATCTTATTTTTATTACTATTTATTGTTTTATTGTATTTTTTGGTAATATTTATGTGTCTCATTATACTATTTCAGTTAACTTCTATTTTTATTTATAATATTTTCAGTATTAAGTTTTCAGTTTCAACAAAATAAACGATATCCAAACAGACTCTTAGTGTTAATTTTTTTCTAAAAGAAAGTGATAAGTTTTATTGAGAAAAGCTAGCTAAGTCGGCTACCATTACAATATAAAAATGTAAAAGAACATTTTTTATCTATACCAAAAAATTGCTAATATGTCTAACATGTCTAGTAAAGTAGTAAGTAACAGATTTTATTTTGTCTCTAGGAAATAATAACTTTAACAAATGATCTCACAAATAGTTGGTACGCAATTATTTAATGTCAATTTGGTATTAGTTTATAGTTTTATATATATTATAGTAGACTAAAATATGGTTTGTATTTTAGAAAAATAAAACGAAGGGTAAGATTTTCAAAAGTAGTACATAAGCAAGAAAATTAACCACAGCTTAGTTTAGGAAAACAATCTCACCCAAAGTTGAAGGTCATAATAAAAAATTTGGAGTACTGAAAAGGGAATAATTGGGACCACAACATGTATAAGAACATGCAGAGGGAATCAATAATCAATCCTCAATCCTCGATAACAATAATGACTTTACTAGAGAGTGAAGGGGACAAGAAATAAATAAAGTTTTTTTTTGTTGTGGACCCCATGGACCAAAATTTTATTGAAAATCTAATGTGGGTCCAAGTAAATATATATTTTTGTGGGTCATATTTCCCTTCTGCTCTAAATCTCCCAAATTTCGAATCTATCTCCATCGAGGGTGTCCAGAGAAAATTAGAAAAGAAGAAAGTTTTTCCCTTGGGACCGGGTCACTTGTTCAGATTGTTCATATTATTCGATTCTCAACACACAACCAAAAAAAAAAAAAAAAGGTAAAATTTTATTAACATCTTTTAGGTTTGAGCTAATGGCAAGATTTTATTTGACTGATTAACTTGATACTTAAAATGTTACTCATTTTCTTGTCTTTTTCACAATTATTATAAATCAAGTTAGTCAGACTTTTAAAGTCAACTAACATTAGCCGAAAGCTCAATACTAATTGTATTTTGGGCAATGTTTACAGGTACCGAAGGTGCCTGTTTAAGGATGATTTATCGTACCTTAGTGCTAATTGTATTTTAGATAATCTTAATGGACACTGTAAGACGTTCGTTAAAGATGATTTATTATGGGGTCCACTTATTAAAAAACTAATAGGAATTGATGTGGGGAATAAAAATATTATAAAAGTGATTGAAACTAAAACAAAACGATGTGATATAAAATTATTTCTTAACAAACGTATTATAGTGTCTGTTAACACTTCTTGTATTTTAGCCAAAAAAGAAAAAAAAAAAGATTGTTCATATTATTCACACTTGAGCCTGGGTCCAGCAGTTCAAGCTCTTGTCTACCACGTGTTGGTTTTTCTACATGTAATCGTTGATCATACGTCTCTGACAGTGGATTGCACATGATCTAGCATGGGCGTCAGCGAACCACGTGAAAATGATATTTCTTATTGTTTTTATTTAGAAATCAAATCATAAATAGAATTTTTGCAAAAAAAGTTACATATTATGGTCTTGCCGTCTTTTTATCTTTTTCTTTTTTTCTTTTTTGTTGTTGTTGTTGTTGATGAATAGGTCTTGCCGTCAATGACGTCTCTCTTGAAAGTTAAAAAAATAGTGAGTCATCTAGAGTATCTAATCAAGAACTTATGAAAGTAATCGAGGTGAACATATTCAATACATTTATTAAAGGGTGTTATTATTAGAAGGGCACGGGTTATGATTGAGGGAAAAGGTAATTTATATTTTAATTTTGTAGTTTATGAGGGTTTTAAATTAAATCTTATATTTTATATGTTTCAAATTAAACTATGTATTTAAAAAAAATTAATTTCAAAAACTCGTTACACACAATAGAAAATGCTTAAACAAAATGCCATTGTGTGTCTTGAAGTGAAATAATGTCATATGAATAGGTGCATGTGTTGAAATAAGCACATGGTATTGTTTTGTTTAAACATTTTCTACTAACTGCATCAACGTAAATGGGTTTATGGTCTAAATTATTGAAATGTATTTTTAAAAAATAATAACGTCTTATTGGAACGTCTAAAAAGGTGGAATGCAATTTAAACTTATCCCATTAATTATAAGATTTAAAATGTAATTTCTCCAAAAAAATATAGAAGGGTACTAAATATGTAATAATAAAAACTAAGCCTTAGTTCAAAATGCTAAGAGTCGATTATAGATTTTCAATAGAGTAGTTATGATTGACCTCATGTATTAGATTCTAGATATATACTCTCCACAAATTTCTACTTAAGAGTTTAATATAAATAGATGTTTAATTAATGCACAAGATTTTATATGGATATATAATTTTTTCACATATAAAAAGACTTGTAAGTGGTAAGTTTGGCCAAGAATCTTGTAGCTTAACTGATTAGTAACTCTTAGTATTTTCAACAGAGACATCTAGATTTCAAATATTTCATCCTAACTATAAAATTATTATTAAAAAAAAGAGGAAAAAAAAAAAACAGAGTAGAGGAACTAAGTTTGGCCTCCTACATTTTTAGTGGTGATGGTATTGGATTAAGTTTTTGAGTTTTTTGACATGATGAGAAGGAATAGTAAAGGTTTGAATTTTTTAAATGGGTTTAGGGTGGATTTTGATTCAACTTTTTTACAAGTTAAGGTTTGGGAAGGGTTTAGATCACCTTAGGTACTCTAATGCGTTGATGCATTTAAATTATTAAATTGTCTTGATTATTAATTTTATCATAAAAAACCTATGGTTTATGCAACAAAGTAAGTGTTCCTCTCTTTTACTCTCAAGAAATATATATATTTTTTATAATAATAATAATAAAAAAACCCTAGGATTTTATACCACTACTTCCAATTTGACCCATTTGACCCAACTTATAGTAAGATAAATGAGAGGTTTGGTATGGATTTAGATTTTTCAAATATAAATGGAATGGTTTGTGATAGATTTCTAAAATGTAATAGGGTTGGCCAGTTCAGTATGTAAATTATTTAGAGGGTTTGAGGTTGGAAAGACTTTTTATTACCTCAAACTTGAATTGTTGGCTTTCTTAAAATTTAGCCTCACAATGAATCTTCTCCTTTTTAAAAAATAAATAAATAAATAAATGAAGTAATTGATAGGATGATCTAATGACTAGGTTAACTGCCCACAGTCCAGCAATCCAAATAGCTCTCAGCTCCTTCACTTATATAAGTTGTTGAATATATTTTCAGGCTTATGCTCACTAAACAATTTTCCACCTGCAAGCACGTTTCAAATATCCTCTCTAAACCTTTTCTCCCATCAAATATTGTTGAAATCGTGGAATAAAATAAAAATATGATGGTCTACAATATATACAATATTATTCATCTAATATTCTGACACTCTATCAAAGAATAAAGAAGAAAGAAAAAGTAACCAACTTCATTAAAGAAAACAAATGTAATTAGTTCCCACAAAACTTTTAAAGAATATAAATGTCAAAGAGGATCTGAATTGCTCACCAGCCAGGCAGTGATGCTGTTGAACAGTCTTATATATTTATATATATATATATATATATATATATATATATATATATATATATATATATATATATATATATATCTATTCTCTTTCTTTAATCATATCCCATGTTTGGCTACTTTTGCCTTGACCTAAGCTGTCATTTGTTTGCAAAAGAGGTTCCTAATCTCTCAAAAGAATTTTGATTGTGAAAACTAATCAATCTTACAATCTCCAAGCGATCTTTCTTTTTCGTGAAAAAAAGTAAAGGGCGTGTTTGACAAATTTGAGGCCATCTTTTTCTCTTTACTTAGATTGTACACACAACTGTAATGATAAGTATTACCGGTTTTAGTTAATTTTGATTTGTGAAGCAATGTGGGTCCTTTGAAACTAACCTCATCTTCACGAATATATATGTATATATATTATTCTTAAGTCAATCCAGAATCATTTTTAAGATTTAACATATCTAACTATTGGGTCCACTTAAAAGTTTTCCAATCTATAACTATCTCCTAAAGATATCTCATAAAGTCCTAAGTAGTGACTCACGGGTCCATACAAAGTCTTGGTTTCTTAGGGCCAAAAAAAAAGGACTTGCCGTCTTAGATTTGAATAATGTTATGTTATTCGATTATTGCAATTTCACTAAACGCATGGTCCTGGACAAGTGACTATAAAGATTGTTAAGAACTTTTCCCACAGTAATAATTAAAATTATACCCACTTTATGGAAATGTTGATTTTATGAAATTTTGAATGTTCCTAGAAGGGAGGCAAATCTATAGTGCTCTAAAACTTTGGCCAAAGATTAATGAAAGATACCAATACCACATAATAATTTGTCCTTTGACAGAGTATATCAAAATCAATAATTCAGGAATCTGTATGATATATTTAACTTTTATGAAAACCGTGCATGACTTATCAAATCAGTTTCTCCTTCCCGGACAATCAAGGCTTTGGCAAAATTACGCATGATCATTGAAGATTTTCTAGTTGACAAGCCACGAAGTCTTTAGATCATGTTTTCATTACGGGGTCCCCCTATGAAATAAGTCTCATGCATCATGCATGGTGTCATGGGTCCCTTGTATATAAATGGTCAGCTTCACTATTAACCCTGCAGGGTAATCTAATAGTAGGAAGATACATTTAATTAGGTTCAATGCATGCAAGTGTGGGCTCGTAGAAATTATGGAATAAGGGATTAAGGATATTTCTATCGTTTGTAAAAAAAAAAAAAAAAAAAAAAGGTTAGGTGTGGAGTTAGGGAGCTATTTGAGGAAGTGGCGGCTTTATGGTAAGAAGTCTTCACTCATTACTTTGCAAGTTCAAGATATTATTTTTAAGTAGTGATAAGCTCTATTATTGTGCAGATAGTTCCACGCCATTCATGTGTAGTGTTTAAGTGGGCTGGAAACAGTGACCTACAAACTCCATTTTTTCGTTTACAAAAAAAAATTAAGGATTGAGAGATTTGAAGTTATCGTTAAAAATATTAAGAAATGTTAGTTGATTTAACGTAACAGGAAGTGCACACTTGCAAAACATGCCTTGAGCCAACTTATCACACCTTGCTTATGTTACCAGGTGTATCTAACACAACAAATACAACACGTATCCAATACAGTAACAAAAACAAAATTCATTTAAGCATCTCCCATTGCGAATCTATGACAGATGAATTTGATAACTTTCATGATAAAGTTTCTAGTTTTTTTTTGAATTTTTTTATACAAGAGACCTTCATAATATCACAGTGTCTTGTTGCTCAATTGATAATTCTTAGTGCATATTTCTAATAGAGAAGTCTGGGCATCAAATTCCTCATCTCTCAACTACTGAATTATTTGAAAAAAAATACCATGGGTGTCACGTACATAACAAATCATAATGCTCAATAGCATCCCCATTCTACAGATTTAAGTGTGCTTATCTAAAATGAGTTGACATTTTGGTCCCTTCAAAAAAAATCCACATTTTCAAACAGCGAACGGCAGCTATGCCTATATATGCCAATTCATACCCAACAATTTTAGGTCTGGATTTATATGATGAGGTTCACCAACCATCGATTTGACATGTTTTTTGGAGCTAATTGAGAGCATGATCAATGACATAAGAAAAATTCACGAAAACGACAATGAGATTAATGCTCTCTGGTTTGGCTTTTTTGATTTTTTGTCATGCCCTGTGAGTTTTGTTGCTGTGGGTCAGGAGGCTCTGATATCAGTTACGCAAAACTGAAAGGAAAGGAAGATATAATCTGGTGTACATTTATACTAGAGGCTTGTCAAAAATTGGATACATCCGAAAGAATTCGATATGGGCCATGGCCAAGTTCGAGTTGAGGGGAGTGATGCACTTTCTATTTAAAAAAAGAAAAGGAAAAAGGATGCTTTCGTTTGGCTATACAGGTCTGCACCAAGGTTAATCCAACATGAATAAGCTTCTTTGTCATGAATTTCCATTTAAATATGATCTATATATATATATATATATATACACACACACACATTGTTTTTGTTGGGGAGTGTGTTGGGGAGTGGGGAGAACAAAGATCGAAGGTTTTAAGGGGCGTCCTTTAAGACTTGAATTGTCCCCCCTCCAAAGAGTTAGCTCGGATAGTTATAGAAAATCAATATACAACAAAGCCTGAGTATGTCTTTTTGAAAATACTAAAGAACTTCCTTATTTAATTTGATTTGTTGTGCAGAGAATAATATGCAATTAATCTTTTTGGAAATAACTGAACATGTCTCTATTTATAGATGTAGAACAGACACTAAATAAGTGTTACACCCGATCCTATAAAAAAAAAAAAAAAAAAATAGTGTTACACCCTTTCAAAAAATAGTCAGGAACCACTCCTAACAGTTCGGCACGTGAAAACATATCAAATTAATTTTTTTTTTTTTTAAGTCAAAAAATTATGCAGAAAAAACACACGTACATCGTTTCAGACTCACTTGACACTTGCATGACATCTCGGTCAACCTAGAGAGCCATAGGAGAATCTTGTCTCTTTCTCACCTTGTATCTCGATCGACCTAACTCTTCAGAATTTAACATAGAGAGCCATATAGAAAGACTCGCCTCTCTCTTGCTTGACATCTTGCTTTACTGAAATTTTGCAAAAAAAAAAAAAATCTTTATTTTCACAATTGGATTCTTATTCATCCAACTTCTAATATTACAGCCTATTTATATTTATCAAAATATACAACACTTTTGATTTCTCTTTTTTAGATTGAACTTTATAACATTTTTTTATAATTTTGAAATCAAAATGAAATATTCACATATTTAAAATTTCTCATAGCACTTCAACTCAAAGCAGCAAATCCATTATTTTAAAGTTAAAATATTATTAAAAAAATAATTATGTTTTATTTTCCCACGGCACCAAATCCTTAATTCCTCCACCCCTTCACTAATTCCCCTCCCCCACCCTCGTGATTCTTTTATAGTTTCAAATTTGAGTTTTTACTATATATAAACTTGAATTTTAAGTAAGCATTCAAAGATAGTGATTTATTTTCAGAATATAAACTGAATTCAAGTTGTAGTATTCAACTTTTCTGGCATATTGCTATACGTATACGTTGATTTAATATTTCAATTTATTTTGAATAATCAAATTACAAGTTTAAACTTTATACAATTAGATTAATCTCTTGAATTTATTTTCATTAGCTATAAATTGATTATTTTTGTTTCTTTATTATATAATTATTTATTATTTTTTTAAATATCAATTAATATTTTTTAAAAAATAATCTTACTTCCAATCTTATATTTTTATCTCCCCTCTCTCCCATGATCCTTTGAATCAAAATCCTAGTTCCGCCACTACTTGTAAATTAATGCTATTACATGCTTTCTCTTACTATGAAAACAAATATATGAATCCTCTAAATAATTTTATATATATATATATATATATATATATATATATATATATATATATATATATGTAAAATGTCCTTTTAACGTGGGACCATGTAAGCAATTTCCATTACACGTGGTATGGAAACATAGCAAAAAAGTTAGGATATCCAACTAAAGTTGGAGGGGAAAGGGAAAGGGCAAAAGAAACATATACTTCAACTCCAATTAAGATTTTCTTTGAACGTTTTATTGCTTTCAACTTTGTCACCCATGATTGTCATGATTGTCAAGAACATCATGCGTGAAAATCCACGAGTTCAACGAACTTTGACTAATGGTACGACCCCACTAGAATCGATTCAACACAAAAACATGAGTGTTCGAATCATAGGTCTCTTCATCTCTTCAATGTGTTTAATGTGGAGATCGAGGCTAGCGGCCAACCATGCCAAACCATCCCTTTCCATTAGCACAAGGGAAATGAAATAAAGATGGAAAAGAAAAGAGTTGGGAAAAGAAAAGAAAGAAAGAGGAAAAGATAAAAGAAATTTTTTTTTCTTCTTTTAATGCATATGATGACATTAAAAAGCAGAGAGAAAAAGAAAATGAATATGTGGCATTGATAGAATAGCAGAGAAAAACATATGGGGCATCTTTATTTGTTTGTTTTTTATGCTTTTATAATTAGTTTAATTAGTTAAATCTCTAGTGTAGATTTGAGATCTTGCATAACATCAAAATCCAAATTAGGTTTTTTGTGGTATTAAGACGCTTCCTTCCCTACCCTTTTTGCTGGATCCGGTAGATATGAAAAAAAATATGGCCCTGGCCCCTGATGCAAGAAGCTTTTTGCATTATTTTGATGTGTGTATTGCACCAAGATTTTGCTGGGCTACCAGGAAAACGAGATACGCCTTTGCAAGGCATTACTGGGCCGGCCCTGCCCTTTTCCAATAAGATTGTACCATAATTTTTTTGGTCCAACACAACGTTTTTATAGCAGTGTAATTGGCAACATGAAACAAGCGGCAAACCTATCCCAGAAGTATCTAACATTTTCATTCAAGATTCAAACAAATTATTGAGGATAAATTATAAAGTTGGTCCCTATTTTTTTATACTAGATTTTAATTTGGACTATAACCTTTTAATTGTGTCAATTTAGTCCTTAATATTTGTAGTGCCGTGTTAATTTAGTTCATGTTGTTATCATTTGAATGGAAAAAATTGATATATCAAACAAAACAATAAAAAATTATTTTTCATGCCACATCAACTACTAACTTAACTATACCGCCAATCAAGAAGTCTTGGATCTCCAACCTCCAAATAGATATTTCTTTACCCTTTGCAAAATGTTTGCAATCATATTACTTTTTCAAATTTGATTCTTCCTTGAAAATCAAATAGATTCAATGAAGTTAAATCATATGGAAAAAGTAATGTCGTCTAATTTTCATTGAGGGTCTTCATGTATAGGCTGTGATTGGTAGAACAGTGCTGCAGTTGATTGATTCCTTTGAGGAATTACCATAAAAAATATACTTTTGAAAATACAAAACCAACGGTAAAGGAAATTCCTGTCTCTCAACTTAACAAGACCTTTTGAAAGTAAAAGTAAAAGTAAAAGCAATACAAAAAGAAGAAGAAAAAAAAGTGCGAAACTCATCTACAACTTCTTGAGGATGAGGAAGATGAGATGAAAATTATTAGTTTGCTTGGAGAGAGAGAGAGAGAGAGAGAAAGAGAGAGAGAGAGAGAGAGAGAGAGAGAGAGAGAGAGAGAGAGAGAGAGATTTTAGGGTCTAGAAATGGAGATAAGTTTGGTTGGTCACATGGTTATCAGTATCCCGATCCGGACTTTAAGATCTTACAATCCTAAAATTCAACATCCTTAAACCGTCTTGGATCTCACTAGGATCTTTACTAAGGTCAAATCTGAGTGGGATTCCAATCCAGATCTTAGGATTTTATAGGATCTCGATCCCATTGCGATACTAAAGATCCTATGATATTAAGGAAAATTCAATTTTCCTTTTTCTTTTTTTGGGCCTCCAAATGAAGCCCAAATGCTCCAAATTGATATATATAAAAAAAATGTAATAAACAGATTACCCAGTAGCCCTAGCCTAAATTAATAAAACTTTAAATATAAACTTTCAAAAAAAAAAAATTGGCTAGGTGACAATGATAAAGAAGTTCATACTATTGGTGATGAATTTGAGTTTGGTGATGCCAATGAAAATGAAGTGAATGAACCTCCAAATACAATATTAAGAGATTTTATGATTATCTAATGGATGGTGTAGGCCATGTGGCTGCTAACAATGACGATAATATTGTTTATAATGATTAACTGTCCTTTGAGGAACTCAACCAAGATAACCAAAACTTTGGTCTTGATGATTGAGTATGTTTATGGAATTGTTTGAAACATTGTTATTTGATTTGTTTTGTTTATTGAGACATTATGTATGCTTTAAGTTGTTTAACTTAGAACTTAGTAATTATGAGTTGTAAATTTTGAATTTTGAGCTCTATTTATGTATTTGTAATTTGGTACTTTTATTAGTAATTTCACTAATTTGTGTAAAAAATTACTTCTTTTCAATGTTTCTTTAATATATACTAGTATGGAATCCGTGCTTACGCATGAGAATGATGAATTGTAATGGTGCTATTTATGTTAGTTTTAGTTATTAAACATATAGGACATAGTTCGACCAGGACAATTGAAGATACTAAAATAGCTTTTTTTTGCAATTTTCATGATATTGGTTATTCTAAATTTCTTATTACATTGCTATTACGTATATAATTTTGAAAATCACTATTGAATACTATATATATAATATCAATTTACAATTGCTGTCAGTGAAATTCTATTACATACAACACAAAATAAAATAATAAATTGATTAAATAGTATTTCCTAAATTGAATGGGGATATGTGCATTAGGTCATTCAGCTCACTTACAGTTAATTATGTTCAATATCTTCGCATACAAAATATCTAAATAGAAACAGTATAAAAAAAAATATGCTCATTCGTTCAGAGAAAAAATAACAGCAAAAATATAAACGATTTAATTTGTATGAAAAGCTAACAAAAGCAAAATTCAATTTTGATTCTAATTGAATTTTCTTTAAACTTTGGTTTAAATAAGCAAATATATATATTGCCTACTTAGTAATGGACGGTACATAGTCATGGTATATTACATAAAAGACTTATAAATTTGAATTGTTTTTAGTAATACAAAAAAAAAAAAAAAAAGGCTCATAAATATAAAATCATTCAAACTCTCTTTTTCTCTAATTTTATATATAGAGTTAGATATATGATTATGTTTTTTATGGTTTATTTGTATTGGACTATATAGTGTTAGATATATGATTAGGTTTATTTATTTATATTGAACTCATCGTTTTTTACACTAAATTAACTCATTTGGCACAAAATGTTAAAAAAAAAAAAAAAAAGATTAGATGGGACACGTGGCGCAAAATTAGACTTTAATTGAATTCCAATTTGAAATCTAATTGGATTTTCTCTCAGCTTTACCTGGAGTAAAAAGCAGTTGAGATTTTAACAAAATATAGTTTCGGTAATAGATTAAAACACTTACAGGATAATAGTAGTTACAAGGCTTGGAATTGGAAAGGGAAAGGTGACAAGCTTAGCTAGCAATCTGGAAACTAAATGAGATTTGAAACTAGTAAAATTTTGTTATGATCCTTCAGAAAGGGACATCCCCCCTTTTATAGGCAAAATAAAACATTGTTTAAACAGTGAATAGTGAACAATAAAATTGACTTTTTTACTATTCATCGTAGGTCAGTAGGATTGTCAACATGTGCTATCTGGAGGGAATCATTCCTCGTGGGGAACAACCAGAGCAAGAACCATACCCTTATCAAGTAATCAAAATAGCTTTTGTAACTTTAGCAAGAAATCTGTAGCTTTACTAGGTCTTAGCGGGAGAATTATTTTAGCAGTTTTGGCTACTTGTGTCGACAATGTTAATTCTCTCCTATTTCTGGTGTGGAGGCTTCATCATGGCCAAATAATTCTTGATTGTAGGGGTAATAAGGATTTGTATTAGCAATAGAGGTTTCTGAGGATGCGCTTGATTCTTGACCATCTTCTTCTTCTTTTGAGTTAGCATTTGCAGCTTCTTCTTCATCCTTCCACTGTTGTTATAACATGGTGATTATGGCTGATTTGCTGAAACCATCAAAAGCAGACTTCTTCTTTTTGGTCTTGCAAAAGGCTTAGTAGGTTTGGTAATGGATGTGATAGTAGGTGTAGTTGTCGTGGGCTGAGGCATAGCTGTTTGCACAAGGGGGTAAGTTGAAGCTTGAGCTTTATCACGAGTAATGGTGTTAACAGTAAGGAATTCCCGGGTAATATTATCAATAACATCTTGGGTGTGAGAAAACTTGTCCCATCATTTAACAAATCATTGCCAAGTAAGGACATCCCCTTCCTTTACATACAACCATTTCAAGATTCAGTAGGAAACTTAGCACCATGTGAATCTGTTTTGTAAACACTTGTAAAATACTTGAAGGAGCCAGTCAGAGGTCTTGGAAAAATATCAGTAATAGGGCCAAATTGTGTCCACCAATGGGTGAACCAAAGAGGTAGGTGAGAATTGAAATTTTTATCAAAATTAACAAACCAGGAATGAGTCATATTTTCATCTTGGTGTAGCATGAACTTGAACCAAGCATGGATGTAGTCATGGTAAGAATAAGGAATAGTCCAGCCAGGTAAAGGCTTTGTAGAAGCAGGATTGAGTCCCCATTTTTCTTCAACAACAATGTCGAGTAAGAGAACACTATGGTAAATAATTTTGGATGTATCAGCTTTATCAGATATAGGTTTAATAAATTTTGACTTCTCATGGAATAGGATAGCAGAATAATATCTTAAATCTTTACTAATGTGTTCAGGAATCTAGTGGAAATTCCGAGGAAAATAACTTGTTGCAAGTTTGAGGGGATCTTTGATCATAGCTTTGTTGGGCTCAATAGAGAACAGGTTTTGGCAATATTGTTTTGAGACATATTAAGAAGCATTGGGATTTTTGGAGAAGGTGGTTTTAATAGGTTGGTTAACAGGGACCATAACATATGGGTCATAAGAGGATGCTAACAGAGTAGAGTAGTTTTGTTTGGGGATAGTACCTAAGGTGGTAAAACGGTTAGCAATGTAAACAGGGGAAGCAGGTTCTTGTTTAACAGGTTGTTTAGAAGTATTTGTAGCAGGGTTTTTGTCTTTCGACCATCTACTTGCCATTGTGACATTGTAGGAATTCACAGGTAAGGAAATCAGGAATAGTATTTTGAGGACCTTTAACATATTCAATATCAAAATCAAAAACACTTAAAATAGCTTGCCATCAATCAAAAATATGTTTTGAAGCAATATTTTCAGCATCCTTTTCTATAACATATTTAGCACTTTTGCAATCAATTCGTAATAAAAACTTTTGATTTAGTAAATCACTTTGAAATTTGGAAATAGATAATACTACAAATAAAATTTCTTTTTTAATAGTACTATAATTCATTTATGCATTATTCCAGACTCTTGAATGGAAATGAACAATTTGTTTGGATGAGTTTGGCGAAACACATTGTTTCAGGATACCTCTATAACTAATGTCAGAGGCATCAGTTTCAACAATTTTGAAAGCATTGATGGTAGGAATACCAAGACAAGGTAGAGCTTTAACATGGGACTTGATTTGTTTGACAAGAGAAGTATGAATATCAGACCAAGGAGGATGATTATTTTGTAATCAATCAAATAGAGGTTTACATAATTTTCTCTAGTCCTTATAGAAGTCCACAATGTAGTTTAGAGACCCAAGGAATATTTGTAGCTGTGTTTTATCAATAATGACATCAGAAAACTTATCAGCAAACTAGATGGCTCTGTTAATGGGATGAATCTATCCTTCAGAAATATCTTAGCCAAGGAAATGAACATTTGTTATAGTTTGATTTTCTTAGCAGAGACAACAAGACCATTGCGTTTGATGGTATCAAGGAACGAATACAAATGTTTCCAATGTTTATCAGTGGATTTGGAGTAGACAAGAACATCATCAATGTAAACAATGATGAAATGACTAAAGGAATTGAAAATATCATTCATAATGTTTTGGAATTCACTAAGGGCATTCTTAAGACCAAAAGGCATAACATTCCACTCATAATGTTCAAAAGGAGTGGTGAAAGCAGTTTTGTACTTATCAATTTCACTAATTTGGACTTGCCAAAACCTAGATTTCATATCAAATTTAGAAAATATGATAGCATCACTTAGCCTATGTACTAGGTCATTCTTATTAGGGATAGGATACCTAATCCATTCTAATACCTTGTTCAAAGGCTTGTAGTTAATAACTAAGTGAGGAGCCCCTCTCTCAATTTTAGCATTTTTTTGAATATAGAAAGCAACACAAGACTAGGGAGACCTACTATTCCTAATCAACTTCTTTGCAAGAAAATCATGAATTTCTTTTTTACAAAATTCAATAGTTTCAGCATTCATTTGGATGGAACGAGCCTTAGTAGAAATGTTTTTTCCATTAAAATCTTTCACATAAGGCAAATTAACAATATGTTTTTTCCTATGCCAAAAAAGCATTAGGGATATCAGAACAAACATCATTAATCAATATTTTATGAAAGTTACCAATTTTGGATTGTAATAATATATCTGAAAGCTTTTCAGCAATTTTCTTATACCTAACTTCTTGTTTTAAAAAATTTAGGTGTCTGGTTTTAGCATGAATCAAATTTAAAGAATTATCAATATCGATTTCAAATTTGGAAGCAAATTTAAATTTCATTTTCTGCCCAAATGAGTCAGTAGTGATACCATTATGTTTAGTAAGAAAAGGATATAAAGAATTTACCAAGAATCACTTTGTCAATCATGTTTTTAACAAGAACAGAGGGAATTTTAAAACAAACATTGTCATGGCAAACATGAAAATTATTTAATTTATATTTAATTTTCATTTGAGTACCATTAACAGAAAACAATTTCTCTGTGGATTTTTCATAATATTTAGAAGGAATTATTCATTCTTCAATGCAATTCATATCAGCACCAAAATCAATCATAGCAATAACATTGAATTCATATTCATAGCAAACAACAATTTTAACTTTTGAAAAACATTTTGAAGGAATCAGTCCGTTGATAAGACTGAACCTATTACCATATGTAAGAGCATTATCAGAAAGAGGAGCTTGTTGACTGGGGCTGTCTTCATCTCTCTGCTCATTAGGCTCACTATTAGTTTGTTCATTATCAAGTTGTTTATCAATTTTTAAAAGTAACATTTCTTGTTTTAAGCTAAAGTTATCATTTTTAACATTCTTTAAATCATCTTTTAGTTTAGCGATTTCTTTCTTAATAATAGTAATCTCATGTTGTAAGTCATTAACGATTATTACTCTAGACTTCTTTTTATTAAACCTTTCTAAGGTCTCATCAAAACTTATCTTTGGTTTCTTGTTTTTATCATTTTCTTCTTTAACCAAAGTTTTCTTGTGCTTTTTTAGATATTCTTCTTTAAGCTCAGGATTATCAATTTGGCTTATCAAGTTTATTAGAAAATATTCTTGTTCTTCTCCTTTGGTCAGAACATTAATTGTTTTGCGACCTTTGGTTAGAACATTAATAGTATTACAACAAGAGTCTCTACAACCAATTTTAATATTAGGGGAATCAGAAGTTTCATTAGTAGAATGATAGCTAGAATCAGTTGAGGAGAGAATATCATTATCTGATGAGGAAGATGGATTAAAAGATCATGATTTAAGAATCCGAATAAGATCTTCTTTATCACTGTCATTGATATTTAACATATTAAGCTTGTTTTTTAATTTACCAGGTTTTTTGTTGCAGTCTTTACTAATGTGACCATATTTTCCACAATTAAAACAGTTTCCTTTACCAGGTTTTTGCTTATCCTTTTTCTTATAAACAATTTTCTTTTTAGCATAAAAATCATTAGGTTTAGTAAATCGTTTTTTATATCTTTTATATTTGTAATCTTTATGGACTTTATCATATTTCTTATCTCTCTTTTGCCTGGAAGGGGCAATAGGGGGTAAACCATATTGCTTATAGAAATTGCCAATTTCATATTTGGCATTTTTACTATTTTTTAACTACTGATTTAACATTTTTTGATCATTTCACATGTTAATACCAAGTTTTTTTTTTTATAGTACTAAAAATATCACCATATGTTAAATCATCATAATTAATAATACCATTTTTATTAGTTAATTCTTCTTTTACCTTATGAGCAAAAAGAGGAGGCAATCCAACAATAAACTTCTCTTTCCAATACTCTGGAAATAAAAACATCTTGGTACCATCTGTAATTAGACGTAGTGGGGCAACACAAATTGTTTAAATAGTCACTAATACGGGAAGGAATATTAGAAGGAGTTCCAACAAAATGTTTAATAATAGTATAGATTAAAGTATTGACTCCATCAAGAATACCTTGACCAACTCTTTCATCAAAAATGGGTAATTCATCATCATCTTTTTTAACAGCCTTTTTGATGGATTCTCTAGACTCTTTGGTAAGATATTTTTCCCATCAACCGATAGTAAGAAGATCAACAATTTTAGCATGATCAAGATTACGGTTGGTGATATAAGCAATGGCAACCATAGACATACAACCCATTTTTTTGCAATCTTTACTGAAGTGACCATATTTTCCATAATTAAAACAATTTCCTTTACTAGGTTTCTGCTTATCCTTTTTCTTATAAACATTTTTCTTTTTAGCATAAAAATCATTAGATTTTAGTAAATCGTTTTTTATATCTTTTACATTTGTAATCTTTATGAACTTTATCATATTTCTTATCTCTCTTTTGCTTGGAAGGGGCAATAGAGTGTAAACCATATTGCTCACAGAAATTGTCCATTTACCCTAACCTAATCTAATAGTGGTGTCGATTCTTTTTTTGTTTTTTGATACAAAATAAAAATTCGATTTTAACCAAACCTAAGTGTATATATGTGTGAAACTTCTTCCTGAAAACTTGAACCCTAATATTTATCCTTTACACCCCATAAATACTTATAATTGTGAAGGGGCTATCGCTCAATTGGTCCCAAACAAAAAAAGTGGGTAGCTAAGCTAAGCTAGCACGCCGCATGAACATGATCCAACCAGAATTCTCTGTCATTCTCTTTTGTCAAAGTGGGTAGGTACTCGTCCTCGGTACCAATT
Organism: Quercus wislizeni; assembly: GCA_023055345.1. Classification (NCBI taxonomy): domain Eukaryota; kingdom Viridiplantae; phylum Streptophyta; class Magnoliopsida; order Fagales; family Fagaceae; genus Quercus; species Quercus wislizeni. Next base: position 2,000,664 of record JALGQJ010000038.1, read on the forward strand.
ATGAATATGATTAAACTAGTTTAATAAATTTGACAAAAATAAAAATCAAATGTCAGCGTCCACACCCTTTCTTTGTGTCCAGCCTTCTTCTCATTGGTTCCCCCCAAATTCCCCTATCAGATAAGCCCCTCTCTCTCTCTCTCTCTCTCTCTCTCTCTCATCTTCCGCGGCTTGTTCGAATCCAAGGTATGATTTTCTTGTCCGATTCCTGTCAATTCGATTTTCTCGGGAAACTGTTAGGATCTTAGGTAGTTTAGTTTCTTTTACTTCGTTTGGTTGAAGCTTAGAAATCAATTATTTTTAAATAATTGAGAATGACTCAAAACTATTTGTGGCTCGGTTGAAGACGACTTGAACTGAAGTAGGGAAGTAGATAATTTTTTTTGAATTTGAACATTTTCTTTTCTTTCTTAACTGTTTTTCTCAGCAACCAAACAGACTGCAATTGAAGAAAAATGTGTGCTTTTTCTTGTTTTAGTTAGCTGGTTGTGTGTTGATAGAAATCATAGAACGACCTTTATAAAAAGCGTGACTTACATTGCACAAACAATCAAATATTATTGAATTTTATGTGTGTATATATATTGGACCTTTTAATTTTGATCTGTGCTACTCGTTTTGTATTTGTAATACGCAGACATTTGGTTATAGAGAGAGAAAAAAGTATTGGGATAATCCATGGCTTCGAGTATTGTTAATGCGCCTTTCCAAGCAATGAAGGGTGTGGATTGCCACTATGTTGGGCTTAAGCCATCAACGAGTTCAAAGTTCAGTTGTGTTAAGACTGCAATAAGGGTTCGATCTCCACGTCTTTTTGTTGTAAGGGCGAGTGAGAAGCACGATGGACCCTTTAAGAAGTTGGGGTTGAGTGACGCAGAATGTGAAGCTGCTGTTGTTGCCGGGAATGTGCCTGAAGCCCCTCCTGTGCCACCCAAGCCAGCAGCACCAGCTGGAACTCCTGTGGTCCCTTCATATGTGAGTATTAGTATCAGAATCCCATTTGAATAGCATTGCTAGATAGCATGAAATAAGCATATAGTATGGTACCGATTATAGGGATATAATTTGGGGAAGTAGATTAATAGCCTTGTAGCTTAATTGCATTGCCCGATTCTCCCAATGAGGAGAACCTGGTTTCAAATCACCCTCCCGCACTTATTGTAAACAAAAAAAATTTGGGAAAATAAATGTCATTTTTATAATTGGTTTGGAAATTTAAGAATGGGAAAACTGTGGATTCAATGTGACATGTTAGATTAGGTTTGATGGGTTTTTATTGTGTGGATTTGAACTTTGTTATTGGCAATTGCAATTCTTTCCTTGATGACTGTTTTTGGTGTGTATCAGCCACTGAGTCGACGTCCTCGTCGTAATCGCAAGTCACCTGTACTGCGGGCTGCATTCCAGGAAACTCAAATATCACCTGCTAATTTCGTCTATCCACTTTTTATTCATGAAGGTTTGTATTGATGTGGACCGTTCTGTTATAGACTTGTAGTTTTTTGCTTCTGGTTATATGGATGTGCATGTATGTGTGTTTACTTTGCATTTGTGCATAAACTTGTCTCAGTTCGCATGATATGAAATGTCATTTGACAAAACTTGCAGGTGAGGAGGACACGCCTATTGGAGCTATGCCTGGATGTTATAGGCTTGGGTGGAGACATGGACTTGTGGAAGAGGTGATTTAGCTCTAACTGATATTACATGTCTAGTTAAATTAAAATATTTAAATTTATGTTTTCTGTCCCAAGCATTAAAACTCAGGGTAATATTGTCCAAAGGTTTGCTGGTGTATGGCTTACCAAAACTGGTCTTTACTAAAGACTTGGTCTTGCTGGATTCTATCATTACTCATGATTAGATGACCTTAGGCTTTGTTTGGTCAGGCTTTTTCACAGGTGCTTTGGCTTTTAAAAAGTAGAAGCTATCAGCATCTTACCAAAATGTTGTTTGATCTTTTGTTTGGTTGGAGAAATTGGCTAGGGAAACACTCGTCAGACATTTGGAATTTAGTACCGTTGTGCTTGTTGTGGTGCATATGGAGGGAACGTAATCGTCATAAGTTTGAGGATGTGGATAGTTCTGATGATTAGTTGAATGCTTCTTTCATTATTGGTTTGATTGTTCTCGGGCTTGGTGATTCACATCTTGTGACTCCATCCCTTTGTTCATTAGCTCTCTTCTTTTTTGTAATTAGCTTTCTGTCCTCTTTTTTTACTTTTTGACTACTTTGTGCTTTTCATGCATATTGTAGTGTCTTTAATAAACTTTTTCTTACCTATAAAAAAAAAAAAAAAAAAAAAAGTCAAGGTTGCTTTGGCTTTTTGTCAATTTTGTGAAGCAGCTTATGCTTTTTAGGTGGCTTTTGAGAAGCAGCTCAAGGGTTGCTTCTCAAAGTAGCTGAGCTTCTCGTACTAATAAATTGATGCAGCCCTCCCAAATCAGATGTAAGAAAATCTGATTCCAAAACTTTCCCCACCCAAATAGCACAAAAAAGACCCAAAAATAAATATAAATAGATAAACATACGATCTCCACCATTTATTGAGTTTACTTGTCATATCCTTTTGAAAATAATATTTCTCAAACTTGCGTTCATTGTTGTTTCCCTTTCGTTTATTTGAATGAAACTTCCATGGGAAGTGCTTTAGTGGACATCATTATTGGATTTTTCCTCTGTGCATTGTTGTCTATGTTTAGCTGTTTTAAGTGTTTTGCAACACTATGATAAAATATGTAAAAAAACCAACTGTTCTAGGTGTTTCCCTTGCTCAGTATTGTCTGTATAAGTTGATTTCGACTATGTGAAGAACTTGAGCCAGAATCCCTGGAGGTCATTGCCCATGGACCTTGGCTCATTTTGTAAAATGTTGGGGTGGGATAGGGTAGGTCTTAAGTTCATATGTTACCATCTCATTTGAGGGGGAACAAAAAGAAGAAGAAAAAAAAGGAAACCGAGAATATGTAGAGGTTGTGTCTTGACTGGCTTATAAATTCCTTGTAAGGATCTCTGGCTGGCACAAGTTTAGATTTATATTTGCATTGTCCACTTGTTTTTGGTAAGTATATTGATTTTTGAGAATCTTACAGAGTCTCCATGGTGCTTTAGACCTACTTAATTGTTTTAGATGTTAGTTGTACTATATCTAAGAACTTTAACAGCTAGTTATAAGTTAGACCTAGTTTGAAGTGAGATGGTAGCAGACAAATCTTGAATAACCTTTTGCTCATATCAAGTTAATTTTCACACCCAAATGGAGCGCCTTTTAAGATTTTTTTTTATTCAAGGTATTATTAAAATATAATCTAATTTTCGGAATTGAGGACAATTTTTTGAATAAGCATTGTCTGAACCAGGTTGCAAAGGCTCGGGATGTCGGTGTCAATAGTGTTGTGCTCTTCCCCAAAGTTCCAGATGCTCTCAAGGTTCTTATTCTCTGAGCTCCTTTTTGCCTCCCTACCTTTTCATTTGTTTGGTGCTTTTCTTTTTTGGGCTGGGTGGGGGTGGGAGGATTTCCACTCTATTCCACATAATAGCGTATCATGATTGGTTTTTGCCTTGTAGTCTCCAACGGGAGATGAATCATACAATGACAACGGTTTAGTGCCTCGAGCAATACGGTTGCTCAAAGACAAATACCCTGATCTTGTAAGTCAATACACTTCACTTGGTTTTTTAGGGCTATAGATGGGGTTTCATTTTACTTGTGTGTGTGGAAATGTCACTTTTCTTTATTTTGGGTCTTTCATCAGGTAATCTACACTGATGTTGCATTAGATCCATACAACTCTGATGGTCATGATGGTATTGTCAGAGAAGATGGTAAGAAAGATGTGTTTTATATATATATATATATATATATATATATTTATATTTATATATTATTTAGAATAGAGGTTTGAACAATATTTCTTAAAAAAATGGTGTTCAAGAACTGAGGAGATCAAACTAAGAAGACAAAAACAAATGACTTTTCTCAATAGTAGGGTCCTCGACAGCTGCTGATGCAGGGTATTGCTTGTGCTTCTTTACCTGAGTATCTAATATTGCACCTCAATAACTTCTTATAATCATCATTCAAGTTTCAACAACAGTTTGATCATTATTCTTAGGGAGCTGACTCTAGGCTTAAGCTTTTGTGCTTCTGTATTTTGTTTTCCATGGATACAGATGTTGAGTTACTAATTCCAAATATGTATATATTATTGATACCCTGTAGGTCTTATAATGAATGATGAGACCACATACCAACTATGTAAGCAAGCTGTTTCCCAGGTAATTTTAGTAAATAAGTCTATGCAATATGTATTTACTGTTTGGAAAAATACAAGCTATATCTTTTGGTGTTCGAAAATATCATAAGATTTCTAAAGGTGAAATTGCCCATCACACATTTTGATTGTCATATTTAGGTCTACTCATACAGAATTTTCAGAAAGGTTCACTTAATTGGGCAAAAAGATTTGGGTATACTGAGTTCTTCCACTTAAAAAGTTATTGGAAACTACTTTGTCCCTGACTTTCAAAGTTAACTGCTTTAAGTCCCCAAAAATATTGTATAAGTCTCCCATGGCCTGCAATTCATTTTTACTTGAGAATGGGGAGGTACTGGTAGTTCAGCAATCTTGCTGGGGGTCTTTAATATTTACATCTATATTGCTATGTGTAATATGCACTCCGCATTGTGCTGCTGTTCCCTGACTAGTTGCTACTTTTTGACTTGGTTACTTTTGTAATAGGCCCGTTCTGGTGCTGATGTAGTCAGTCCGAGTGACATGATGGATGGACGTGTAGGAGCCATTCGAGAAGCTTTGGATGCTGAAGGCTTTCAGCATGTCTCGATAATGTCTTATACAGCAAAGTAATGTGATTACATAATTTCTCATTTTAGTCCTATTCCCATCACTTTGTGTAGCATGTATTGCATTATTAACAGATCCATAGATTTCTATATAACACATACATAAGTGCACATGTTGAGCCATGTCCTGTTACTAAAGTTCTTGAGTTCTGGTTTCTAAGCTTCATACTGTGTCAAAGCATGACGGTGCAATTAAGTGCCATAAAAGATTTGAGAAATATGGCCAATGTTCTGGAAATTTAAGCTACTTATTTCACCGTGCAATAAGCTTTAAAGGTTAGTAGAGAATCACAGTAAGAAAAACTATATTGTGTCTGCCTGTGTAGCAGATGCACACAGAGAGAGGCACTTATCACAGAGAGAGAGAGAGAGAGAGTAATGTGGGTACTTTTACTGACTATCAGAGTGCATGAAAATCACATTATGTTTTATGTGGAAGTATTTTCTTCTCCAGAGATTGTGTAACAATGCAGTTATGGAGCATCTGGAAATAGTATGGATGGCATCATTTCATTAAAATGATAGCATTTTGAATGAATTTGCTCCATTCTTTGCATAGGATTACTGTTAGGATCCCAAGAACAAAATTTTCATTTTGCATACAAGTAGTGGTGATTTGTACTCTCTCTCTCCCTCCCTCCCTTTTCCCAAGTAATAGACCCCTTATTGTTTTCATGGCTTCTTCCTGGAGAAGCTGTGCTATTTCTTTAAATGCAAAGAACGCAATATGGGTAATCTCATTTTGAAGGGATGTCCAAGTACCCCTGTATAGTTTTTATTATTTTTAGTCTTTTAGATTCAGTCTGATTAGTCCCTATGAGGTTTTTGATAGTTGGGAGCAGGACCTTTGTCCACACATGGTTTCTAGGTTGATCAACCATTGTAATGAGCAGAACTTGTGACTAGTTGAATAGCATTGGTAGGTATTACCCGAAGCCATTTTTGGCACTTTAGTGTTGGTCACTGATTTTATATGTCTGTCTCTGTCATGTTGATAACAGATTCGCAAGCTCATTTTATGGACCTTTCAGAGAAGCACTTGACTCAAATCCGCGTTTTGGAGACAAGAAGACGTATGTAGTTCATTAATGTCAAATTTTATGGTGACTTTGTTATCTAATATACTTATGCTCAGTTTTGTTTTTATTTGGAATCAAAAGTTATCAGATGAATCCAGCCAATTATAGAGAAGCTCTGGTTGAGACCCATGAAGATGAGTCTGAAGGCGCTGATATCCTCTTGGTTTGTCCTCCCCTTTAACAAATTTCTCTTTACTTGATTCTTGAACATGTTTACTTAAAGGCAGAAGCTCCCCCGTACACTAGTTTTAACTTACTTGGGTTACAGGTGAAACCGGGTCTTCCTTATTTGGATATTATAAGGCTTCTCCGAGATAACTCTTCTTTGCCCATTGCTGCATATCAGGTATGATCATTCGCTTTTGTACTTACAATATCATCTTCAATTGCTTGCATACTTATTTCAGATTCCCATTCTTGACCTGATTCTTGTGCACTATCATCTATATTAATCTTCAAGACACAAATTACTTTGGAATCTCTCTTCCATATTTTTGTAGTTTAGGATGTAGTCCTCTTAGCACCAAAAAGGATACATGTTGTCATGGAAGCAGATCATGATTTTTTGCACCTATGCACTGAAATTAATTTATATTAGCTCCATGCTATTTTAAACCTCCTGTTGGTGCAGCACATAAAGATTGAGTGAAAAAAAATGATAATTTTTGTAACTGTCTTGTTAGCTTATAGATGATGCTTGGTCTGAATACACAGCACATGCATGGTTTTGGAATAGATAAGTAACACAACCTTTGCCATTTGTTGCGTAGTCTGTCTCAAATTTCATGTTCAAGATAACCTTCAAGGCTGAGAGGACTGCTATCATTTTAACTTTTGACATGTGTAAAGTCATGCTATATCTTATCTTGCATTTGGTCTTTTATGTTTTGAGATAATGAAGCACAGCATCAATACGGCACCGATGCCATACAGATGTATCGATGCAGCAGTCCTGAATAATTGGATTGTTATATAATATAACAGTATAAGATCAAGATTTTGATAGAACACGACATGTGTTGTACTGAATAGTGCTATAATAAGGAGGGGGGGTGGGGGGGCAATATCTATAGCTGTCTATGTGTATCACATGCCTTAGTACCATGTCAGCTGGTTAAAATGGTACAGATAGAGTTGTTATTATTTGTGTTTGAAAGGCTAATTTGTAAGAGAGGGTTAATTATGCTTGTCTCCCACCTTTTGGGAATTTATCCCTAGGTATTCTCGAACTATGATGTTTGTGTGCCAAATGGCACTTCCATTCCCCAAAGCACGGGGTGGTGGTTGAGAGTGGGGATTCAAGTCTTCTTGGGTGCATAAGGATGCACAATTATTTACCTAGCAAAAAAAACAAAAGAAAAAAGATGATATTTGTTGGACATGCATAATGTGTAGAGGAACACATTGAAAAGGAAATATTTTGTTGTCTATGGACGCGACATAATCCACACTTTGTTATGTTGATTAGCAAAAAGAAAACGTTTTCACTGTATAATTTGCAAAGACGTGGAATTCTTGTGGATGTCCTCAAAAAATGATTTTTGTTGTGTTATAACTACGACCTACATTCTTCTTCAATGAGTTTGTTTAAATTTTCTGGAACTCATGGATTCAGGTTTCGGGTGAGTACTCAATGATCAAGGCTGGTGGGGTTCTGAAGATGATTGATGAAGAAAAGGTTATGATGGAATCACTGATGTGTCTCAGACGAGCTGGTGCTGACATCATCCTTACATATTTTGCTCTACAAGCTGCTAGATGTTTATGTGGTGAGAAGAGGTGAGAGACTTTTAGAATAAAATAGGGGGATCGTTTATTGTGGAAAAGTCAAAAACTTTGAGTTCTTTTATTTCATCTCGTGAGAATTAAGCTGAAACTGGGAATGAGATGCTTTTAACATGTCAGTTTTGCCTTCTGTTGTACAGCTAAAGTAATTAAGGTGCTTGATTGCTGTGTATTGCTTGGTGCACGTGAGTTGTTAATTTTATTTTTAATAGAGATTAGAATAAAATGCTTGGCTTTCAGTTTGTTACTTTGTTTTGTTCTCATATCAGAAGTAAATAATACTCACATGCATGTGCTGTTCTGCTAGATTCTGAATTGTGCAGGAAATGAGTTTTTGGCTTCTTGCCATAAGCCGACAAGAAGCTGAAACTTGATCGGTTTGTTATGTAATGGAGTGGGGTTTTGAAGCGGAAGAAGAAAATTATACAGGGGGACTGGAAAGAGAAATTATGGTCATTTAAAAAAAAAAAAAAGTTAAAATATTATTTTGGTCACTAAACTTTATAAAATTTTTTTTTTTTTAATATCTGAATTTTAAGAAGTTCGTTTTTCAGCCCTCTACTTTGTTAAGAGTTTTTTCAATAGTTTAGAGACAAAAATAGGAATAAAAAAGAACTTTTGTCGATAGTTTAGGGATGAAAAAAAAAAGAGTTTAAAGACGTAAATAAAACATTTTCAATAGTTTGGGGATAAAAGATGAACTTTTCAATAATTTAGGGACGAAAAATAAACTTCTTAAAGTTCAGGATGAAAAACAACTTTAATAAAGTTTAGAAACCAAAATAGTTTTTACTAAAAAAAAGGAAAAATTTCCTAACAAATCTTTTAGCCCTCAAATGGAAGTGTTATTCCGTCGTATTCAATGTTTTTTCTTATTTCTTAGTTTCTTTGTGAGAATGGAACCGTTGGCACCTTCAACTGAATTTTTTTTTTTTGGTAATTAAAACTAAATTTCTACTTACTAAAACTTAAAGAAAAAAAGAAACATGCAAAGATTAGTTATGTCCATTGCTCTTGTATCATCTTAAGCATGCAAAGATTAGATACTGAGTGAGGAATTTGGACGACCCTTGTTAGCGGAGATGGTTTTTGAAGTTGCTAGCTCCTTAGATCTCAAAACCCATATTCATTTTATTGTCAAAAGTTGATTAATTTGGCGACTAAACTCAATGATAAATTTGCACACTTATATTTTATGGGAAAGAGATTTGATCATTATATTCTCTTGTTGCCTAGGATTAACCAACATGAATGATCTTCACTTCTCTTTTGCGTCCCAATTTGATGTTTATAACTGAACAGAATGATGATAAAGGAACTACTATTTTGAGTATTTTCTGCAATAACAACAAACCAGTAGTTACAAAGAAAAAAAAAAAGAAAAGAAAAGAAAAGAAAGAAAACCAGTAGTTACAATTGCACCGAGAGGCAGAGCATCCTCTACTTGGTTCTTCATAGCATGGAGGAGTTTTTCCTATTACCTACCATCCCTAAACCCCCATCAGACCAAAATTTATAGAGCATGCAAAGGCATGATGGATTGGACTCTGTGTCACTTGTGCGCCTCTATCTTAAACATGCAGCATAAAATACATCTGAGTCGCGCACATCAGCCATGTTTGTCGAGGTATCTTTCTGCAATACTGGCATGCGCTGCAGCTCCTATAGGAAGAACATCTTCATCTATCATGAAAAAAGGTGAGTGTCCCGTGTGTGTAGAACCCAATGTCTCGTTCCTTACCCCTATGTAGAAAAAGCCTGCAGGGACTACTTCAGAGTAAAAGGAAAAATCCTCAGCACCCATCATAGGAGGGACAACCCTGAAATTTGTTGGACCAACCAAATCAATGGCCACCTTCCTCACATGCTCGTACATTTTCTCATTATTCACAGTGGGGGGATATATTGTGTTCTGCTTTTCAAAGAAATCAACCATTGCTGAGCATCTGTAAACGCTGGCCTGTTCCACAATTACCTGTTTTTCATGGTGAAGATTGTTGTTAGCTCAATTGATTTGTGAATGAAGAATCACTAAAAAAATAAGGGGACCCACAATAGTCATTTCATTTTGAAATAAATTTCTGCTGGCCCGCTTTGTCAAGGAAACAATTGTTTTCATTCATTTGCTCGACAAAAGGCAGGCAGGTCCCCACAGCTGAGCAATGATGGGTTCTAGTCTATAATTCTATTATAAACAGACAAGGTAAAAAAAGTTCCTGTTCTAATATTTGGTAAAGTCTTTGTGATTAATTATAGGACTGGTTCCAAGACAAACCTCTTCTATTCTTCGTAGAAGCTGGTAGAAGCTTATGTTGGAGAAAGCTCTGAAAGTACCACCAAGCACAACAGTTTCCGGGATCATGTCAAGGTTGTTACCTCCATTAAACGATGATACCGACACAACCTGAGTAAAAAAAGACAGCCAACAGAAAATTCACCATTAAAGCAAAGTAAAAGAAATCACACACGGTACAAATAATGAGCGCACGATAATGGATTGTAGGAGATTCTTCCAGATTGGTTTAGAATAGAACTTTGTCCTTAAATATACCAACCTGCGAGTCCAATGGATTTGCTTCGCGAGAAACAAGACCCTGTAAGCTGATAACCGCAGCCGAGGCTGCTAAAATGGGGTCAACAGAGTGGTGAGGATTCCCTGCCTGACCCCTTTTGCCGCTAATTACAGCTCTGAAGAACCCACAGCCGGCAAGCAAAGGACCAGGTCTTGATCCAATGATACCTGTAGGATGTTCATGGGATACATGAACTGCGAAAATGGCCTCCACATTTTCCAGAGCCCCATCCCCTATCATCCTTTTTGCACCATTCCCTGCTTCTTCTGCTGGTTGAAACAGCAGTATTACAGTTCCCTGTTATACCAACCATACAAATATTTTCAGGACTGGCTTGCTAGTAAAGCTTAGTAGTAGTTAGTACTAGAAGTGAAAGAAATTGTCACACTTTTGTCTGAACAAATCCTGATTAACCAAAATAAATAAAATTAACTTGTAGATCAGGTTTTGACATGGATGTGTGCTGTTATATGTTTTAATAATAAAGTGTGCATGAATGTTAAATATTAAAAGACTTCATTGTGTACTCTTCATCTTAATAAACCTCTCTCCTTGTCCTATACCCAACAATATTTTTCTTAACAAAAGAACACCCATTTGGTGGTTTGTGTGGAACATTTTTATGTTTCAACCAACCAACTCCCTAACAATTTAACTAGTATAATAAGACATTATTGATAGTTTGGGAGGGAATCATATTCTATTGTATGGCTTACTGATTCCAAAGCTTTTAAAAATTCTTTTGCTTTAATAGGGACACCCAAATTGACTCACATGCGTTCATCCATGCAAGACAAAAACTTTGGTTTATATTCTTAGCATCTTGAGCTACAACCATTTTAATATTGTATTTTCAAATTTCAAGTGGCATGTTGAGCGTTAAGCGCCTCAAATATTTTAACATCTGAGCATGACTTGTTTCACGCATGTCAGACATAAACTTGGCCAAGCCACTGCGCCAATTTCTACTAAAAAATTAAGCCTTTATCTATCTCCTTTTGCTTCTCTTTCTTCTCTCTAAATTGTAACCATCGTTGCCCAAAAGAAATATAAGGTCAGAATGCACATAAGACTAATCCTATCTTCTTCATCAACCCTACTTCATGCCTTGTTTAAGAGGAAAAATGATATTTTTCCCTTTTAGAGTGTCATCACTCATCAGTATTATCTATTACCCAATGGCCCTTCCTCACTCCTTCACTTATTTTTTAATAATAATTAAAAATAAAAACCAGTACTGTACTATCCTTTAAAGTTTAACTAACTAGATACCACAAAGAAAAGAGATATATATATATATATATATATCATCCAAGAATACATCAAAGATCAAACTCATTGCTTTTCATAAGTCAACGCCCAACAAAGTGAAGAATATATTCACTAACCAGGAAGGTACAGCATAAGGAAAAAATGAAAATAATTTAAGACTTTAGTATCCTAAGATACATCAGACTCCTTGCTTTTCATCAGTCAACTCCCAAGAAAGTAAAGAATATATTCACTTACCAGCATGTAAATAAGCAAGTAAGAATAACTGTTGCGACAAATCAAAAGTGCTACAACAAGCCTACATAATAATGCATTAAACAGTAGAAAGAATAATATATTCTGCTTAAAGACCAAGCTTTTGAGAGACTATCATTCATAATTCTATACTTAATTTTGGTTCCCCATTTATTTATTTTTTTTTAAAGGGTAGTGGCAGTGAACATATGTTAAAGAATTTATTATTAAAATCAATTATATTTTACTCTGGAATATTCCAAAATTAAATGTCTTACACATGCGATATTTATCATGGTTTTTGTATACTTATATATATATATATATATATAATTTTATCGTGGGTATTTTTTTTTTTAGGAAGATATCGTGGGTATTTGATTGTGAAGAACACTAAAAATAGTCTAAGGGTAAGGGACAAATGCAACACCGACAATTATTAAAAATGAAAAAGGTAAAAAAGCAAAAGAATGACAGAAAATAGCCCATTATTTCATGAGTCAAACCGAACATGGCAACCCTATTAATGTGTCAAATTTTAACCATAGATGTCAAGAATGAATACAACTTTTAAGGTCACACCAAATCAATAAAGGATCTCAAAGCTAATCCCTGCTTTTTTTGGTAAATCAATTTTGTCCATACAATGTGACTCCCTTTTTAGCCGTGCTTTGGACTGTAGAAAACTAAACACACTATAGGGGAGAAAAAGCGAGGACAAAAGTTCGCGTGACATAGAATGATATCTATCATCAATGGGTTGCAATGAGTGGGTGCGATTTTCTTTAAGAGGAAGTTAATTGTAGGTTCCAATTAGCTTAACATGTAAATTTGTTTGTTGTTGATTAAAAGATCTTGGGTTTGATCTCAGCTTACACTAACAATTGATTGATGTTTTGACCTAATAGTAAAGTGCAATCATTATAAAGCCGACATCATAAGTTAAAATTCTATCATACCTAAAAAGAATTAACTAGATTTAATTCTTGGAAAAGTATTTGTTAAATCATGCCATCCTTTCTACTCCTTTTATTCAAAAGGAACTTATTCAGATACATTCCCTAAATTAACCCTTAACCTGTGTGAAAAATTAAAGCATAATACTTCGGATACCATTATATGCATGTTGATCATTGGGGGGGGGGGGGGGGGGGGTTGTTCTACAAAATAAGATTTTTAGATAAATATCATCTTCTTTTATTTTGACATTAGGGTACTCTGGTTTTTACACTTTTGGTTTGAACAATTACTTCCTAGACATAAGGTTGGTGAGAAATTAACCCTCTATTTTCTACTAAAGTCGAACAGATTTAATTATTTGCTGTACATATGGTTTCTGTCACTTTTTTTTTTTTTTGTTGAGAAGATGGTTTCTATCACCTTATCAATAATTTTCAAATATTATTGTTATCACATGCATATCAAATAATTATGCCAAGATGATTATAATTATATATTCAAATCTAAAGTTTAATAACCAAATTAACACATATTAAAGTCTCATAATGATATATATAAAAGCGCTATGAAAAGTTGAAAATTGGGCACAAAGGTGGAAATGGAAAAGACATGACAGTGGCAAAAATGTGAATCATATGATTCGTTATAGCATTGAAGAAAAACACGGTACCAAACAGTGACTGAAGTCAAGACAGGTTATGCCAAAAATGTCAAAAACTAGCAAACTAAGGTCATGTATAGCTCGCTATGCACGGACCTATAAAACTTTTCGTGGATCCAATGTTGTCCACACAAATTCAAAGGATAGTGCAGTGAACCAAATGAACTTGCAAAAATAAATGAATATCACTAAAGATACAACCCCTTTTTTCAATGCATTGAGATTTTTTTTTTTTTTTTTTTTTTTAGAAACAAACACACACATAAGAGAGAGAGAAATTGATTCTATCACAAAGACATTGAGATGTTAGATTATAAATTTATAATTGGTATAATATCATTTTCATATTAGTACATTAGTCCTAATATTTTTACATCACAACCTAACAACTCAGCAATGAAAAAGTCATGAATTTATTGAATGTATATCTGCCTTTTAAGGGGAAAAAAATGGTCCTCACAATTTTTACCACGCAGTTTACCCTTGAGAAGGGAAAAGAGAAACTAGGGGAGACTTGGATGGGTTTTTCAGAAGCAATTAATTACCTAACATGCAAATATTCAAAAAGCTATTCAAACATTTATGACTTTAAAAAGCATACAGCTACATAGAAAAAATAGCGTGTATGATCATTTAATTAAGGCGTAATCTAATGGGAAAAAATAGTTGAAACTTCAAATCAAAGGAATCCTTCTTCAAAGGTCCTTGACTTATTTGAATTAATCTAAAAAGAAAAAGAAAAAAAAAAGAAAGACCTATTTTTTGAGATAGAATTTTAATTTATAATATCCGGTTTTTAACGATGATTCTTTATGATTTGACCAAGATAATAATTAATTTTTGATATAAGTGTAAATCCAATTAAGATCTCATTGAAACTCCAAAAAAAGGAAAAAAGAAAAAAAAAGCACTTATTTGAAATAACGAAGTGAAGCCACACCTTTAAAAGATGTTCGCGACTCTTTAAGATCTTGGCAGCACCGATTAGCATAGCAACATGTGCGTCGTGTCCACAAGCGTGCATTTTGCCGGCAACTTTGCTTTTGTGTTCCCATTCAACAGCTTCCTGCAACAAATAATTAGCCATAATGTTAGCACAATATTTTTTTCAATACTAACCAAATTTTGGTGCAACTTGAAAGCTAGTATAATAATTACCCCCAAACACAAAGTACAGAAAGAGTGAGAAGTAGAGAACCGCCAAAGACAAGTACAAAGGGTATACATTATTTGGGGGGGCTTAATGCTAGAAAATCCAACAAGATTCAAATGAAGCCATTGAGTGAGATACAAAAATTATCAAAGCCGCTATTTTAGTTCGTACAACTTTTACTTTGGGATCTGAACATAATCCATCACATGGAATAATAATGTATTTCTATTCATTTTATTTATGTTTGAAAGTACAATCTTACATAAAAATATAAGTCAAACATGTGTCAGAGATACGAAATCTTAACATCCATAAAAAGATTCAAGAAATTTTATTAATGATATAATATCTTAACTTTTCACGTCATCATCAAAAAAGGAAAATAATATTTGGATAATACCAATTTCCTTACCTAAGATTTTACACCATCAAAATCATTTTTGTGTTATTGAAGGATCAGACGAGATGAATGTACGAAAGTGTAATTTTTTATTTATTTATAAATAATAGATGATTATAGAGACTCATAACCATTTTCACATACTATCATATTGATAGTTTGACACTAAAGATTAAAGGTGTATAACAAACCCAACTAAATCAAATTAAAATAATTTTGAAAACACCAAGTAGGGAAAAAAAAAAAACTTAATTTCCTTAAAATATAAAACCCAAATGAAAAACCAAAATAACTAGCAAAAAAAAAAAAAAAAATGAAAAACCAAAAAATTTATATAAAAGAAAAAAAAAAAAGTCCTTCAAAAGTTGTAAATTGTAAAGTGGGAAAAAAAAAAAAAAAAAAAACCTGAGAAAACCCAATAGTCCCTATTGAAAAAGAAAAAGGAACCTGAATAGGAAGTGCATCCATGTCAGCTCTGATGGCCACAAATGGAGGAGAACCAGTGCCGATCCAAGCTCGAATACCAGTTTTAGCCAAAGGGTAATTGTAAGTGATATCCATGCGGTCCAACTCGTCTCGAATCAACTTGCTGGTCTCGACTTCTTCGAAAGCCAGCTCAGGGTTCGAGTGAATCCTCCTCCTCAAACTTTTCAACCACTCCACAGTCTCCGGCCGCCGTGCCAGTCCCAACACCGCCTCTTTTGTCCACACCTCACCCTCAGTTGATGGTCTTAAAGGAGACCCAGTAGTGCTCTTGTTTTTGTGGCTTGATGATGAAGGCCTCAAACTCGGACCAGTAGTACAACTACTACAGCTTGGATCGAAAAACGACCTGTCGTTTTCCGTTGTAGTTATTGGTTCTGCGAAAGGGATTATGGAATTAAAGGTGAACATAACAACAACGATGGAGAACATCATCAAAAGAAGTTTGTGAAAATTCATTTTTTTCACATAAAAGAGAAAACAAGAACAACAAGAACAAGAACAAGAACAACAAAGAGAGCTTTGTAGAAGAAGAAAATGGTGAGAGAGAATTTGAGCACGTGGAGATAAAGAGGTAAAGGATAGGGGAAAAGGTAATAGGGCACGTGGGAGAATATGTAATGAAGGGTAGTGGTAGCGTGGTACTAATTTAAAATACTATATTAACGGAAGAGGTTATGGGTGTTTTGTTTGTTTGTATGTATGTTTATAGTTGATTGATTAAGGCGTCGAATCGCAGCTCAGGGGTCCCACCCATTTTTTTTGTGGACCTCTTTTCAATGAAACGTATACACTCTTTATTTATTTTTTGGCCACACTCCCCTGCTTCGATGATAATGATGAATTGATGATGATATTTTTATTCAATTTCTTTTTCTTTTTTCATTTTTTACTTAGGAGATTGGAGAAGAATGTTAAAAAAATGTCACCTCATCAATTTTTTATATAAGATGGTGAAAATGTAAAATCGCGTCATACCACTAACATAAAATAATTTCTCTCTATTAGAAAAAAAAAAAAAAATCTCTCTCTAATTTTAAACAATTTAGATATTTTTTTTTAAATGAGTAATTTGAATATATTATATATATAAAGTAAAACTTATTTATGGTTCTTTAGGTGCAGTAAATTTCTAAATTGAATTCTAAATATATTTAATATAATACTATTTTTTTGGTTAATTAGAGATTATATTAATTTAAAGCAGTAAAGTTTGGATAGAGCCTCTCAGAGCACTTTAGCATCTAGTTCAACTTCTATAGTTTGAAAATTTTTTGCAATGCAGAGCTTCAAACCATCTCTCAAGGCCCACAAGTCAACCTCCATACTGGTTGCTATTCCTATAGACTTGATGTGGGCACAACTTGAGGGTGGGGGTGGGGGGGAGTACGCCTCAATTGAGTGGACTGGGGTGAAGAAAAGAAATGGAGTCGTCACCTAGATTAGGTCTAAGAACCATATATATAGCACCCTTCATAGAAGGACTGATTTTACTACCAGAGTACGAGTTCGGAGTCTAGGTATGGTTTGGGAAGGTTTTAGGCACCCCATCCGACTCGTGGGTCGGCTTTTACTCAATGTGTCTTACATCTTAATCTTGTTAAAGGCATATTAAACATTGTCATTTTAGACTCTCACACACACTAACATACATCTATCATGGCAACTTATATCAAACCTAGCATACATTTATCACATATAGCATCCATTACATCCAAGGCAGAAACATATATATATAAAATCAAGGTAGAAACACAGGCATGGTAAGATCAAAACAACATGTTCACATATTCATAGCAAATCTAGATTGCACGTCTAATATACATCATATCCATCATATCCACAACCAGATGCATGTGAATGTGAATGCATGACTTACCTCACTCCACCACAACACTTATGCATCAATGCATGGTCACATGAATGTGTGTTCATGGCAAAATGAAGGAAAACATTAAAGGAACCCTAATTTAGCATGTGAAGAACAATCAAACAAACAAGCAAAGAAACAGAGACTTACAAGCATAAAAAGGAACAAGGCAGAGGCATAATATATAATAGAAATGAAGAAACAAAAGCAAAAATGGTCGAATTAGGATTTCTAGGCCTGAATATGCGTCCGCATACATAAAGCATGCGTGCGCAACTCAACTATATTTGTACGCATGCAAAAAGCATGCGAATGTATACACGCCTCAAAACCCTAACACAAAAAAGCAAGAATGCAGCAACTCATAAATGAATAACTAACAACTTAACATGCTTTATATCAAAAGAAAAAGAAAACCTAAACTAAGTAGACATATTATAGCACAAAAATAAGCGGCAGAAATAGAAATAAAGGTCAAAACAAAGAAAAATAAAAGAAAAGAGGTAAGAAACTTTATACCTTAAAACAAAAGCTCATTGGCTTGATTTTGACCGTTCTTTTTAGTCAAATCTATTCACAATCAAATACAAAAGTGATTAATAATTTTAAAACTCCAAGATCAAGGCCAGAAAATGCCACAATCAGAAAAGTATTGACTTGAGAATATTTTGTGAAAAAACTCCCTCTTTGATTCACTATTTCTAGTGAATCTTGTGTTTTCCCCTAAGATTTCTTATGTGTTTTGAAAAGCTACTATGTATGGCTTTATATAGTGAGAAAATAGGTTTGAAACGACTCTTCATTCCAAAATCCATCTTTAATGTAGAAAAACTTTTTTTTCCATAGTTTTTGGAACCCTAACATGCATACGCGTGCCCTAGGGTTTCTTTAGACTTTATTTTCCAAAAATAGCTTATTTTATTCATAAAAAGAGTTATATATTTTTCAAAACCATTTTTTTTCAAGTCAATTTCAATATAATTGGGTCATAAACCAACCTTGGGCTTTAGAATTTCAACATCATTGTGGAACGAGGGCCCAAGTTATAAAGAGTACAAAATGCAGTGTCTACATCTAGAAAAATCGAGCACTCACTACCATTATAATCATGCAGAACGTGGATAATGGTCTCACTCTCTCTACCACAAAGTTCACAAATGTTTTCTTCAATAATACCTCTAGTCATAAGCAGATCCTTGATAGGGAAGCTATGTGAGTAACATTTCCACACAAACACCTGAATTTTTGGGATAGTATCAAGTTTTCATATCCATTGCCCAGAGAAATTGTTAGGAGACTCCAGTCCACCACTAAAAAGTTTATAGGCTGATTTTCCTTCAAAATTGCTCGATGGAGAATAAGCCCAAGTCAAAGCATCAGTACACATAGGAGATAAAGGCATTGGGATTGCCTTTAGTTTTAAAAAGATGCCAAGAGGGAGAACAAAAGAGATGCAATTGGTGTTCCATGATGCCTCATGGGTGACATCACTGACCATGAAAGAGTCTTCATTATGATTGAGAGGACCATAAATTAGAGATCTTAATGCCCTATCAGATAGCCACTTATCATGCCACAAATTAAGAGTACTACCAATGCCTACTTTCCATTTGGAACCTTGTAGGAAAATGTCATAACCCCTTCTTCATTCCTGCCTATGTTCTTGAACAGTTCCTTTAAGGATTTTTATACTTACTACTCAACACTTTGGCCCACGGTTGTTCTCTCTCTGTATGTAGCCTCCAATTTAATTTTGCTAGCAAGGCCAACTTTTTTGGTTTAGTTGTAGATATATCCAGTCCTCCCCCTCTCTTTAGTCTCATAACTTTTTCCCAACTGACTGTGTGTAGCTTTCTCTTCTCCGCAATTGTACCCCATATAACGTTCCTACTGATCTTATCTATTGTGTCCAAAGTCTTACCAAGAAGCATGGTTCCTTGCATAACATATGCAGGTATTGCAGAAAGAACCGACTGAGTCAGTCTGTTAGATTGACTCGTCTTGCAGAGGACAAAAGATGAGCCGTCTTGCAAAGGACAAAAGATGAGCCTTCCATCTAGCACGTTTACTCTGAACTCTTTCGATGACATAGTCAAAATCATGATTGCTGGAACCTGGAAGTTTTAATGGAAAACCCAGGTATTTCCCAAGATTTGGGGTGGAATGAAGATCTAGACAAGAGCCAAGCACACCTCTCCTATCTTTAGATACTCTTAGGCTTTGTTTGAGAGTTCATAAATGAAGAGAATGAAATGATCATAAGATAATGGAAAAGAATGAAATTGAATGGAATGTATTTAAGTAAGGGAAATGAATGGAAAAGAATTGAATGAAATGGAATTAAATAACTTTGATCGGATGTTTTAAAATTAAGGAATGGAAATAAATGAAAATGAATGGAATGTAAGTAATCTTACTTGGGAGTAACATAGAGGAAATAAAATGAAATCATTTTATAATAATATTACTATTAGACCCCTATTTTAAAATAAATGGTTGAATATATAGGGGTATTTTGAGAGTTTTAGTAAAAAAATCATTAAATCTAATTCTATTCCTTTCTATTCCTCCCAATTTCAGGGGGAATGAAAATTTGAGATTTTAAGAGAATAGAGAGGAATAAATATTCTCTTCTACCCATTCTATTCCCTTCCACTTAAACTTCCAAATAAGGGAATTGACTTTTCATTTTCTCCATTAAAACTCTCAAACAAGCGAAGGAAATAATATTCTAAAATTATTCTTGCCATTCCATTCCATTCTCTCCTCCCAAACAAGGACTTAGTCTCTTACAAATTGACTTTTATAATATAACATCCACGAGTCAGTTCTCACATTAACACACTGAGTTCTTTTTAATTAAATTACAAATTAAGTCTCTAATTTTTACTTAATTTTAATAAAGTTTTTATATATTTTTTTCATTTCAATACGTCTACTTTTATTTACTTCAAATATAATCATTTCGTTCAATTCTCAAAAAAAGAAAAAGAAAAAAAGAATGGATAATTGTCTCACATTGCTTAAGAGAATGTGTTGTGTGTAGTATAACTTGCCCCACCCTCTCTTAAAAGTTATCATGGCTTTGAGTGAAATTATGGTGTGTTTTTGTGTTAGAACACATTTCCCTCTTCCTTGTGTATATGTTTGTTTCTCAAAAAAAAAAAAAAAAAAAAAAAAAAAAAAAAGAAAAAGAAAAAGAAAAAGAAGAAGCAAAACTACACTTTTCTTTTTATAACTTTGATCAATTGTCATTTTAATCCACTAAATTTAAAACTTATCATTTTAATCCATTAACTTTGATAGCATGGTCACTTTAGTCATTTTGTCCACTGCCGTTAAAAAGTTGTCATTAACTCCATCAAAACAACATGGTTTAACATTTTTAACATAAAAATGACAGTCTCTAAATTTTTGTTAAATTTAAATAAAAAACAATGGCAGTCTCTAAATTTAGTAGATTAAAATGACAATTCTTCAAAGTTAATAGATTAAAATGATAAATTTTCAACTTAATGGATAAAATAATATGCAATTGATCAAAGTTAATAGACTAAAGCAACAATTTTTAAATTAAGTAGATTAAAATGACAGTTCATTAAATTATAGGATGTAAAATGTATTTTTGGCTTAAAAAAGACTAACACTAATGTCAAGATTGGATAAAACTAGACACAACAACAAAATTAAAACACATTAAAGTTAAATGATTGAAAAAAATAAAACCCCCAAACTTGAAGCATTAAATTAAATTGTTAAACTTGCAGACATGAAGGTTGAAGGCCGTGAAATAAATTCTCATGCGCATACAGGGTTAAAAGAGTTTTTACAAAACTTAGGTACAGTACTTTAAGTGCTGTTTTTTAAGTTCTTCTCTTAAAATTCAGTTATGTGGCTATTTAATTAAAAAGACGCTTCTATCCTATGAAAAAAATTTACATAACAGAATCTTAAGAGATGAACCTAAAGAACAACGCATAACTACTAAACTAAATTTTGCTTATTTTTAAAATAAATATTAAATATATCAATATCATTCGATAATGATTTTTTTTTTTTTTTTTTTTTTTTCTTTTCCTTTTTCTTTTCTTCTTTTTGATGATGGAGACAATTACCATATTTGATACAAAGATACGTCAGTATGGATGTCGGTCATGAAATTTGCGAAATGAAAAGGACCTCTCATTCATCAAATTTAAAAATAAAAATAAAAATAAAAAAGGCCGTAATTGATTGGGCACTACAATTAATCTAGCCACTATTAATAATTATAATTGGGATGTTAAAATAACTCATGAATATAGAGCAATTTCGACATGGCTATTTGAAAAGTTGGCACATAAATTATAAATTATTTCACTATTTAATTTATTTTTACTATTATTTATGGGCTCTACTGTACTATTTCAACTAATTTTTACCTTTATTTACTGTATTTTTAGCAATAAGTTTTCAGTTTCAACAAAATAAGCGGTATTCAAATAGACCCTTAGTGTGTATTTGGCTCTAAATTAAAAAGCTAGCTGATTTTACTATTTAGTTTATTTTTGCTACTATTCATGAGTCTCATTACACTTTTTGATACTATTCATAGGTCTCACAGTATTATTTCAGCTAATTTTTATCTTTATCTATAGTACTTTAAGTAAAATATTTTTAATTTCAGCAAAATAAGCGGATCCCAAACAGACCCCTAAACTAAAGTCTATTTTCCATGGTAACATCCTCTCAATATATCAGTTATCAATAATGCAACAGACACACATATTTTTATAATACTTTTACAAATTATGGATATAACAAATTTTTATTGGCTTTTATCCGAGCTCATTACTAATATCATTTCTTTTCTTCTCAAGAATCACCCACTAGTTACTACATTTTGTAAATTTTTTGTAAAATAGTTTTACACCAAAATCATAAGATTTTTTTTTTTTTTTTCTTTTAAGAAAAAGTTGAAAAAAAATTCTTATGATTTTGGTGTTTATTACCAACTAAAATGTACTTATTAATGACATTAACTACAAGAAACAAACTTAATGATTGGTACCTCAATAGTCATAAAAGGTGGATGAGACCAGAGTTTGCTAAACCATTTGTTGTAATTATCGCTCTATTTGTTTTGATGTAAAATATTTTATGAAAAAGGTTTCCCATTTTCAGGTGTTTGTTTGCACCTAAAATATAATCAAATTTGTAAAATTAATTTCGTTGACCGTAAAATATTTTATAAAAAGTTGTAAAATGTTTTACACTTGAAAATTTTTGATAAAACAATTTCCAAAAACATACAATAGCTTCCCCTCTACCACCTAGTTGCTAAGTCACTTGTCTGGTGCTCGGAGACACCACTTCAACGACTGATACCTTCGGTTTAGTGTCCAGTGACTCTACTCCGTGACCGGTGTTCGAAGACTCCGCTTCGACGACCGGTGATAATGGTCTGATATTTGGAGACTCCACTTTATTGGCCAATGCTAACAGACCAGTGGTAGGAGACACCTCAACGGCAATTTGTGCTGGCAGTTCGATGGTTGGAGAAGTCGCACCAGCGATTGGTAGCCAAAGATGACACACCGTAACTAGTGCTGAAGATATATTAATCGAAGACTTTGTTTTGTCGATCGGTGTTGGTGGTTCAGTCATTGGAGATATAGCTTTGACAATGATTGTTGGCAATCTGGTCGCTGAAGCCACTACTCTGACTGCCAGTTCTAATGGTCTGGTCACTAGACCTCTAGCACTAGCAGCTTTAATGTTGAGCTATCGTTTTTTTTTTGGTTTGCTTGAAAAATTTTATTTGTCAAACCAAACACTTGAAAATGTTTTACTAAACATGTTTTACATGTAAAATATTTTACATTGGAAAAATATTTTACTTCAAAACAAATGAAACTTACATTTAAGGGGATATATTCCAATTAACTCAATTAGTAAAGTGTTCCCATACCACCATGCATCTTTGGCATTATGGTCACTCTACAAATACAAAGTTCTTGTGGAGTAGAGAGCAAGGGTCAGGATTCAAACCTCTATGAAGGTGCTTGTATAGTGTTTTGTTGTCAATTATAATGGAACAGACATCATAAGTTAAAATTCTATCATATAAAGGGAAAAAAAACTACATGAAAGGGAAAAAAAACTACATGTAAGGAAAATTATTATCTATATATACTATAAAACCGAAGCCTTTGACTTTTTATTGACCTTCTGAGAGTGTGCCACATAAGCTTTGCTACAATTTTCCACATCAATAATATTAAAAAAGAAAAGAAAAAAAAAGACTCTCTTTTCAAAGGTAGACTCTCTTTTATTCGACTCTCTCTTTCAACCCAATAACCAATATCCTTCTTTCTCAACCTTCCAACCCTCCGTTGTCACTACCTTCAATCGTACAAAAACATAGGTGAGCGCATCTCTCACAAGCAGCAAGTAGATTCATGTAATTTTTGCAACTATTCTTTCGTATTTTGTACTTTTGGGTTGCAGAATTCGTAATTTTGAAATTGAATACAATTGCAATTTATTTTTTTGGGTGCAACACATCACGCTTAGGAATCCTAATTTACTTAGGTTTAGAAACCTTTGTTTTTGGTTTTTTTTTTTTTTTGGTTATTTGTTGCGTTAACCTATGGCCAGAGTTGTTAAACCGATTCAACATAAAGGATAAGCCAATTTAGGAGTAGAAGTATCAATCCCACGACTACACTACCTATTTGGTTTCTTTTCTTGGGTGCACCTTGCTGGTATAGCAGGATCATGTTGGTTATGAGCGTACTATATACATATGACCTTAAATTATAAATTCTATTTAGTTCTTTTATGTGTTTCTATATTTTTAGGACATATATGATTTAATGTTAGAAACATATGTCAATATAGAATTGGCTAATCCTTTGACAAAACGCACTTTACTTGTAATTGGGTAGATCCAGGATGTGTTTAATACTTCAAGGAACAAGGTTTCAAGATTAAGTGTTAAAGCCATGCAAGTGTGTCCAAGAAACAAGTGAAGAAGTGCTGGATTTTAAAGCTTGATAGCTAGTATCTATCGAGGTTTAAAAAGTTGCTGAGCCCGATGCTCGACAGCTAGCTCGACAAATAAGCTATTGTCGGGGGCGAAAAAGTTTTCCCCCCGACAAATGAGATTTATATTGGGTTGGAGGTCTAAACCGAAACTCAACGATGGGCTTGATGCACGACCCAAAGGCTATCAGTGAAAATCCAAGAAATCCACTATATTTTATGCCTTGGGCTTAGATTGGAACTGACAAGAGTGGCCCATGAACAATCCCTATAGTGGACACGTCAGCACGGTTAAAAAATATACTGTAAGAAATAACCTAGCAATAAAATGTTTCTGCAGAAAATAGCCCAGCGGCAAAGTAAGACAAAATAGGTTAAATCTCCAGTTGTTAGCTACTTCACAGATTAAAGAAAATATCTACACTTTCGGACTCATCATCCGTTAGCTCTGGAGAGGAGTCTTCTAATACAACAATATGAGGGAAAAATTCAATAGTAATAGTTACATCATAACTGTTGATAGTACAAGAATAAGTAAATATCATGGGTTCCATTATGAAAAATAATGAGAAAAACTTAGTGTGAGATGAAGGGAGAGAGAGAGATCCCAACTAGTACAGCAAGATCATTATGGTGCCAAGACATGCTCATGAATATATAGTGAGTAATGAGTAGAGAGAGTCATTTGTGAGTAGTATGAGTAATGAGTGAGTAGTATAAGTAAAGCAGATGGAGCTTTCTGCCGAGGCAAGTAAGTGTTTATGAGTAGAGAGCTATGAGAAGTGTTTTTGAACTAGGAGCTAGGGAACTCGGTTTCTAAGCTTGAGACTGAGAACTCAGTGACTTTTCAGAGCTTAGAGAAGACTTTTTGCAGAGAGGATAAGGAAAAACATTGGTGTGTAGCTTAGTGTGTTGGTTGTAGAAACATTAATGGAGAGTTCCATTTATATCAGGGTTTTCAGGGGGTGATTAGCAAATAATCTTTGCTAAATCTTTCTCAATCTCTAGAAAATCCTTAGAGAATCGTTCTTAAGATTTTAGCTAAGAGTAGTAAGCTCAACTTTCAGAAGGTTGTTGTTTTGGGCAATAACAGCTGGATTTCTAGCTTAGCATTGAATGTTGATTAGCCTTGGCTAATGGGATTAGAGCATGCTTTAGGCTTATGATCTTTGTTATGTTACAACTAGAATCAGAGTTCCCTAGGGCAGATTTGACCACCCCAAGCCATGTGTCAACCTTGGAGCCCTTGTTGGGAACTTTGCTTGGATCCCTTTGGTACCATCCAAATCACATTTCCCTAAGTTTCCCCATTTGGGGTTCATGTGCTTGGTCCATGAACCAGAGAATACACATTTTTAGTATGAAAATAGACTGATTTCAAGAGTTTTAATGGTCTGGGCATGGCTGCTCCTGGTTCTTGACTGAATGGGTGGAAAAGAAAGAAGTGAGTCAAGTGACAGTTGGCTGAAGCTTTTCAACTTTCTGTCACATCCATCTTAGCTTTATGTCACATAAGAAATGATGGTATTTCAGCTTGTGAAGGAAGGATTCAACCCTTAAGGGACACATGTCCTCTTCTAATCTGATTTAGACAAGTTGGGACTTGATAGGAAAGGCTCCAGTTGTTTGTGCTGAGATTTGGCTGGTCACTTCACGTAAGCTTTTAGCTGTTGGATCCTGTGTGTGGGCTGGGCTGGTCCAGCTGGGCTTTGTAGTCAAACTTTCTTTGGGCTTCGTCATCACTACAAAATGAAGAGTTTTGCCATTGGTGATATTTATGGGCTTTTGTAGTTAATTGATTATGGAAAAATAGGCATATTTCCCATAAAATTTTGTGAAAGAGATATTTTTTGAGAGATGAGTAATTTATATTTCCCATGAGTTGGGGACTTAGTATATGTAAAGCCAGTGTCAAAATAATATTTGAATTTAGTAAATATGTGCCAAAGTAGCATTTGGGTTTTATGAAATAGTTGCCAAAAGAATATTTGGGCTTTGAAAAATAAGTGCAAAATTAGCATTTGGGCTTTAAGCATAAAGTAATTGTTTTTGCCAAAATATTATTTTGGACTTTGTAAAATAGATGCCAAATTAGCATTTGGGCTTTATGAAAACAGATGCCAAAAACAATACTTGGGCTTTTGTAAATAGGTGCCGAATTAGTATTTAGGCTTTATGAAAATAGGTGCCAAATTAATATTTGGGCTTTGAGTATAAAGTAATTGTTTTTTCCAAAATATTATTTTGGGCTTTGTAAAATAGTTGCCAAAATAGATTTGGATTTTGTAAAATAAGTGCCAAATTAGCATTTGGGCTTTGAGCATAAAGTAATTGTTTTTGCCAAAATATTATTTTGGGTTTTGTAAAATTGATGCCAAATTAGCATTTGAGCTTTATGAAAATAGATGCCAAATTAGCATTTGGGCTTTATAGGATTTTGTAAAAATATTGCCGTATCGTAACGAGCTTTAAAGATGCCGAATCGTACTGGGCTTTAGAGGTGCCGGATTGTAACGGGTTTTAGTGGTGCCGGATCGTACCGGGCTTTTAGAGATGCCGCTTTGTAGTGGGCTTTAGAGGTGCTGGATCGTACTAGGCTTTAGAGGTGCTGGATCGTACCTGGTTTTAGAGGTGCTGTGTAGCAACGGGCTTTAGAGATGCCGGATCGTATCGGGCTTTAGAGGTGCCATGTAGCAATGGGTTTTAGAGGTGTCGGATTGTACCGGGATTTAGAGGTGCCATGTAGCAACGAGCTTTAGAGGTGCTGGATCGTACTAGGCTTTAGAGGTGTCGTGTAGCAACGAGCTTTGTAAAGGTTTTATTGGGCTTTTGAGCTTTGCCCACAAGGTAAATGAGCTTGGGCTTTTTATAGAGATGGTATAATTTTGTGGCCCAATTTTGGTAGTAACATGATGAGTATTTTTTGTGGGATATAATGGATAATATTTGTGAGAGGACCTAAGGTAATTCATGGGGCTTTATATAAGAAATATTTGTGGGAGTCCAAATACATGGAGAATATTTGAGTAATGTGTGGGAGATATTTATGTGAGCTCAAAATAGTGTGTGGGCTCATGTGGGTATTTTTGTGAGTGGGCTAATGAAATTAAAACTTGAAAATTTGTACCTCAACCGTTATTTATCGAGGTTTATGAAATTTAGTTTTTCAGAGCTGATTTCAATCCAATCTGTTTGGACTTTCTTTTCTCACAACCCTAAACATATATAAAGATTTTTTTGAGGGCTGTCAAAGGTTGCGCAAGTGTGAAGCAAAGTTGTGTTCATGCAAATTGTGACCGAAGACAGAATTTGTCTTAGTTCATTTTTCTCTTGAAGAAGCTACTGTGTTTGTACATTATAGGGTTTTGTAACCAAGGTGCTTTGTGATCTTCATTGTGTGATGAATTGAAGGACTTTGCATCCAACATCTCTCTCAAGTTGGGGAGTAAGCCGCATACTGGGATCTGCACATTGAATTGGTTAGTCACGTACTGGGAGCCATGCATTACAAGGAGAGATTGTCATTATAGAACAAGTCCAATTAGGTATTGGGGTAAGGGTTCAACTCTAAGTTGGTATAAAGTACTGGAATTCCTTTACTTGTAACTGCTTGTTGTGATAATAGTGAATTCTCAGGAGTGGTGACCTTAAAATCACCCGGTGGGATTTTTGCGACGTATGTTTTCCCCATTCATAAACAAATCACCGTGTCAATTTATTTTTCCGCTATATTTATTTATTTGGTGATTTGTTTATGCTACCACGCTTATTGCATGCAAATTGAATTAATTAATTAACTTAGCTAATTAATTGATTAATTCATCGCAAGGGGTCAATGCATTCTTGGCCTATCATATATAGTTTTGTAGGCTCTATTCAGTACTATTAGGTGTTATTGATATTAGTTTTGTTGGGTGTTGTTGGCATATAATTAGTATTTTTATTTATAATTCAGCTACTAATACTGTTGTTGGTTAGCGCTACTTTTGTTAGGTTTTTTCTTTTGTTTTGGATTTAATTTTGTGAATTATTATTTGGGTTCTTATGGCTACCACTTAGAAACTTGATTTAGTGTATAGTTTCTTTGTAGGCATTGATCCGTGAGCCTTTAAATTCTAGATATAAATTCAAAATTCATAAGGAATTTTAGATTTTGGTTCTTATTTTTTTCCATTTGGGACTTCTAGGTTCCAATTTGATCCCAGATGGAATCACAATGGTCTTTGAGATTGTGCATTTGAAATTTTAAGAAAAATTGAGCTATGGGTCTAAATTAAGATTAGAGTTTGCGATTTTTATCAATGGGAATGATTTGTGGGTTCAATGGATTTGGGTTTGATTTAGAGGTGGCTTAGTGTTAACTTCAAGGAGAGTTGCAAGATTAGCATACCTCGCAACTCTATGACATTATTCACATCTTAAATCACGAAAAGTATCCATCAATAACCACCAAAAGCACAATTGCAACGACAGCTGCACACCAATCTCATTTAGTATCTCATTTAAAACCTGCAATTTCATCGTTATAAAAGCATTACAAAATACACATAAATGCACTAACATTGTCAGAAACACCAGAACATTTACTACCTCTTCGTCTCCTTGCATTCTATCAACATTTTTCTAGTTTTAGGTCCAAGAAAATCCTTTCAGTTCCAAGAAAATTTTTGTGGCTTAAACCCTATGGTCAAGAAAAGTAATGCTTATGTAAGTTATAGAGAAGAAATCCACTAATGTGGTTCAAGATCATCATGGATGGATATTTGGGAAAGTTCATTAATAATTCAGAAGTTGTTTCTGATGCATATTGGAGTATGAAATTAATTAGGTAGATTAGGTAATGATCATCTTGAATTATCTAAAAATTATCATAATATTGATCATTACTACTTACATGTTAATCAAGATCTAACATTTTTGGTGGTTTTTTAGGATCATCAAGATCTATTATTGCTTAGATTTTATAAATTTTTTTTGCTTTTAGATAATGCAATTGGTTTGAATGATTGATAGAATGCTTTTAAACCCATATTTAATGATTGCATTATAATAATTTTTAGTTATTTGAGTTTTGAAATTATCTTTCATAGAAAACTTCTTTTGTGTGTGTATAGGCTATAATGCAATGAGTTCAACAATGACTTCAACAAAAGTTAATTTTTTATTAAATTATTGACATGATTATTGTTGACGATGCTCTTTTATATGTTAGAAAGGAATTGATATTACTCTTTGATATAATGTAGAAGAACTGCTGGACAAACCTATCGTGCAGTCACTTGAAAAAATTCAATAATTCAAGGTTTCATTAAATTCATTGACATTGTACTTGGTTTATCTTTAAAACGATTGAGGCCAAATTCAAGTGCTATTTTTGGTTCTTTGGAGATATAAGAGGGGAGGGGTCTGGCTATTTGGTTCTTTGGATCTGAAGGAAAGGGGAAACATTTTGGTTGAGAGCAAGCATTACAAATGGTCTCAAAGGCTATTAGTGCATGTTGACAAGTTTGGGGTTTGATGCTGCCACAAAAGTTTCAGTGGAAGTCTTCTCTTAGTTACTAAGCTGTCATATATGTAAATTAGGCTACATATTGAAAAAAAAAGTTAGTAAATTAGGCTTGGTATTGAAAGTTCTTGCTTAATACTGAGAGTTACAAAAAGCTATGTTCAATTACTAAACTACCTGAGTGTTCCTTAAGACTTTGGGATATGGTTTATATAATAGGCCTCAATAAATAGATCAAGCATCACATATTTAGAAACAAATATGTAACTTTGCAATGTGAACTAGACATTTCACTTGCATATCTCTTTTCCAAACCACAAAATGTACCAATAATGAGAAGCACTATTTTGAATGGTAGCTTAATTGAAAATAAATGTGCTTTGCCAAAGGAGCTAGGATTTATAAATTTTTTGCTTTCATCAATATAAAGGAAGATGATACAAAAAGAAAAATAAATATGTTCTTAAATATTTTTCTGTGCATCGCATGGGTTAGCGACTAATTATTATTAAGAGCAAAGATCAGACAAAGAGACGTTTTTATGTTTATGGGTATCGCATTTACCACATACTAAAAAGTTTTACAATTTTTTCATTTATTTGCTTAAAGTGCAAGTCGTTTGAAGATTTAGGGACGAGTCAATTTGACAGACCTCGGAATGAAACAACATTGTTGGAATACAGACTTGACAGATGCACAGTTTGAGATCTTATGGATACTGAAACAGGTACATGGAGAGCTATGCTCATTGCAAATATATATGAAATGAGAGTTGCACTAGAGATTTTAAATACCCCACACTCAAAGTTTGGCGCTCCAAATAAAATTTTATGGTTTCAATCACAGAAAGGGACCTACAAAGTGAATGAAGGATACAAATTGATTACTAAGGAACAAGATGAGACAATTAATTATGGTATGAATGGAAAGGGCTGGCAAAATCTTTGGAAACTAAAAATCCCATATAAAATATATCTGTTCTTATGGAAATTATTACACAATGGGCTATCAATTAGAATGGAGCTAAACAGAAGACAAATTATTGTTAGCCCCAAATGTGTAATGTGTGAGCAAGAAGATGAAACATTGGACCATCTTTTCCTCAAATGTCCTTTTGCTAGAGCTTTATGGTTTGCCTTGCCACTGAACTTTCGTTCTGATGCTATTCCATCTATCTGGCAATGGTTGATAACCACCATTGAAAAATATAAAGTAGGTAATGGACAGGAAGATAATGTTCTTACAGATATTAGTGCCACTCTTTGGGTGATTTGGACTTATAGAAATATGGTTATGTTTGAAAATGAAACTGCTGATGTTCAACAAGCCATTTCAAGCACCAGATACTTCCTGACAGAATGGAGAATAGATTTAGATGGCTGTATCCAAATTGGTTCAACAACTACCGAAACTGCTGGAAACCAAACTACATGCCAATATCATAATTGGCAAGCAATAATTATAGTTGATACAAAAAAGCATTCGCACGAAGCTAATTGGAATGGAGGTGCCTTTGTGATCAAAAATCGTTTAGGCCAGTCCGTTCGTAAATGTTGTTATTTATGGCATTCCAACAATGATGAGAACAAACTACTATCCACAATCAGAGAAGCTTTATATGAGGCGTGGAAGCAAGTTTTTAGGGATGTAATCCTCTTTCTAGAATCAAATCAAGGAGTGAAGCTAAGTCAGACACATCACTTGACTAGCTTGGAGAACGTCCCCATCATGGATGATATTGTGACATTACAAAAGATGATTAAACATATTCACATCCAAGTTGCTCCTCAATTGGTGCTCCGGCGACAATATGTTTTACAAGGCTTGCCTGGATGTGATTTATTTGGTGGTAACAAAAAAAGGGACGAGTCAATTTGAAATGCTCCCAAATTTGTTTTTCACATGCGTTGAAACTTGAAAGGGACTATAATAGATTTGAATGTTCACAAAACAAAACAATAAAGGTTTTGGATATTTAAATACCTTCACATGGTCAAGTTTCATTTTCTAAAAAAAAAATACATAAACAAAAGAAAAAAAAAAATCTAAACCTAGCTAGAATAAGTGAAGTGAAAATTGGTTCTCACTTTAATTAGGTAGAATTTATTTTTTGATATAAGATAGAAATTTCACTCTAATCTAATCTAAATGTATATGTGTGTGAAGCTCCCTCCTAGAAACTTGAACCCCAACCCTTACCCCCAATACCCCACAAATACTTATACTTACGGGGTGACTATCGCGTTAAAAGTACGTGATGATAATCAAAGTAGAATTGATAAGTTATTGTTGCCCAAGATGGAACTGGGGACCTTCTATAATTAGGTAGAATTGGATTATGCTTCATGCCATAAAAAAATTAGTTGTATTTACATTGGGAACCCGATACATTTAACACCTCCTATAATTAATTGTACTTATTATTTAATTAATTCTTAATTAATCTGTTTTGTAATTTAAAGGCGTTGTCCCGTTGAAATATTGTAAGAGCGTATTTTTCGAAGTGTAAAATAAAATGAAGGGATTTAACGATTTTAAAAAAAGGGTTTAATGTTGAAATTAAATCTCACAAACGGAAGCCAACGTCACTACTCACAAATCATTACACAGTAATGGCATTGATAATTGATATTATAGAAGTCGCTTACTTGATCTTTGTCGATAGCCGTATAGGTATAAATAATAGCTAGCAGCATATTTAAGAGATATTTATAAAACTTTTGAATTTGTGAACCAAATTAATGAGACCACCGACCAATGACTTTTTTTGGTACATATGATAGGGATTTAAATTTATTATATTATTCTTCTTAAAAAAAAAATCAAAATATTAATCATAAGATTTATAACAATATTCCATCCCAAAATTTGTTAACTCAAAATTACTATTAACACAACTCCATTTAAAAGTCAAGGTAATTTTTAAGGAAGGAAGGGGACAAGTTATACTACACACAATACACTCTCTTTTTTTGTGTTAAAACTCATTTCCTTTTTTCTTGTGTGTGTGTGTTTGTTTCTTAAAAAAAAAAAAACCACTATTACCAATAAATTGGAGTAATTTGAATGTCACGTAATTAATTTTTTTCTCTCTCTCAAAGGGTAAAGGGGAGACCAATCATTTCGATCATACAGGTGACCACAGCAAGTCCATGCTCTCTAATTAACCAATGCTTGAAGTTCCCAGATGATAAGAGAGTTACAAACGTTCACTTGGGTGGGTTTGAATTAACCATGTATATAGTTTAACATTAACCTCGTGCAAGGATCCAATAATTTTGGTTAATGCTCGATCTGAATCAATATCACACTGTCGCGAACTTAAAAGCCTACTCGACATTAGCATTCTTATTGTTGGGTCATACCCTTTATGGTGGCAATGCCCTTAGAATCTTAGATAAACTAAAGAAATCAAGTAAACAAATTTGTATGGATCTGATTGAAACTTTTCTCTTTCTATCCAAACATACGGTAAACTTAGAATTAAAATTCTCTCCAATCTATAAAAGAAATTAAAATGGTCGATTTCATGTTGAAAATTTAGATTTTCATAAATTTAAAATATGTATACTGTTAGATTTTAAAAGTTTAGAACAACTGGCAAATTATGAATACAGACTTGTTTGGATATAGATCTTAGAGTCTATAAGTATTATTAGATAATGCTTAAGGTTATTCAAGTCAAGATTCAAAAACATGCAAGCCGTAAAAAGAAGAATTCAGAATCTGACTGGTTTGACTGATCGAGAGATAGGCTTGACTAATCAAAACACGTATCTACAGAATTCTATTTCAGCCCAAACTCTACTTAAACGTATTGGGTTTCAAGTAAAACACTATTAGTATATAAAAGAAACCATAAGCACGTTTTTATAAGACTTTTCAGATAGAGAAGAGTGTGTCTCTTTTGTATCTAGGGTTTTGTACCCAAAAAGTTCTCTCATATCTTTTACCGGTGTTATTCTTTGAAAAATCTCAAGATCTGATGTTATAGAAGTTGCTACATTCTCTAGTCATCAAAGGTGCTAATGATCTAAACCTTCAAGGGTGGTCTTGGAGTCACAAACATGAGAGTTTGTGTTTTTTTTATCACAAGTGTGGGTGCTTGTGTTGCAAAGGCCTAATAGAAAAGTAGTTCGTAGATTCGGGGCTTGCATGTGGTCGTATCAGTAAGTTCTACATGTGATAACAATAAGATGTTAGTGGTCTAAGTTTTATTGTAAACTTCGATTTTCTATAGTGGATTTGCTTTTTACCTTGAAGATAGTTAGATTAAATCATTCCTAGGTTTTTTACCGGTTTAGTTTTCCTAGATCATCATATCATTTTGTTATTTATTTTTTCACTGCTTTATATGATATAATTGTTTTGTTTTAACTTAGATCTGAATAATAAACCTAAGTATTAACTTAGTTAATTAATTAAGTTAAACAGTCTAGTTTTCAGGCGTCTAAAAATGTACATATACATTTAAATATATATATATAAAAATTCCCCAAAAAAAATCAGAAAATAGAGCATCTAATTATAGAAACAAAAAAGGAAAGGGTTATATTCATTAAATATAAACGCGTGGAGGGCACAAACCTCAATGCCAACAAGACTAGCAGTCTTTTTTTTTTTTTTTTTTTTTGAATGAACAAGACTAGTAGTCTAGTAGGAGAAAGAGAAGTAATAGAATGAAAGACTAGGAGTAGTACTCTTTTGTTTGTCTACATCTTTTTTTTTTTTGAAAGGCTTTTGTTTTGTCTACCTCGGTGATTATTGGACCACCTGTGAAATGTGAATATATATTTTTTCCCTTTTTCTTCGATCAATCATTTTCGTAGATGTAAATGTAATGTACGTCTGTCTGTGGGGTTACATTGGCGTGAAATTTCCACATTCGCAACCATTAAATCAAGAAAAATACAAAACCCACTGCACTTTTTTTTTTTTTGATAGCCTTTTGGTTGAATATTGTAGAAAATGAAGTTTATATGGTATGGATACTATTCAAATTTATTTGAGAAAATGAGGGCAATACCATTGCTAAAATTTTGAGAAAAAGTAGAAGAGAGTAGAAGAGAGTAGAGAGAAATGATGTTACGGAAGTGCGAGAGAGAAAAAGGAATTTTAGCAATGGTATTGCCAAAATATGTGCCCAAAAAAACCCAGCTGGCCTTCTTGAAATTGGAGACTGACCTGATCGAAATTTAAAAAAAAAAAAATTGAATTGTGGTAAGAGTAATGCTACAGCCACAAATTATTTTATAATATTTTTACAAATTGTTGTTATGGCCAACTTCTTACTGGTTCTCTTTAGGGCCACCAATAACATTACTTTTTATTTATTAATAATCACTTACCACATCAACAGTTTGTAAAAATATTTGTAACAAAATTTGTATCTCTAGCATTTTGCTGAAAGTGGATGATTAAAAAAAAAAAAAAATCAATTGTGACAGTTGAATTGAATTGTGGCAAGAGTAATGCTACGGCTAGGGGTGTCCAAACGGCCCACCTAGACCTGCCACCACCCGATTCGATAGCTTTGCTGATTGGATGCGGGTTCGGATCTTTCTAAACTCAACATTGACGGGTCGGTTGCAGGTTTCTTTTCTCAAAACCCATGAAACCTGACCTGCCTGTAATAGTTATTGTTTCTGATGATTTTTCAAGGATTTCAAACTAGATTCAACGAGATCTCATCGAGATCCATCGAGATTTAGTCCAAATCCTTTAAGCTCCGGCAAGATCTCATCAGATCCGGCTAGATATTGTTGGAACCAGCCGGATCTCGACGGAATTGGCCAAATATTGGCCCTGGTGATAAAACCTGAGATCGACCCGATATAACCAGAAACTGACGAGACCCAAACCGACAGATTGATTAGATAGTTTAGGTTGGTTTCAGGTTATTTTATAATCCATCCAAATTATTCAGGTCGACTCTGGGTTGGGCACAAACCTAACCTGGCCTGACTTGTGGACAACCCTAGCTATGGCCACACTTGCCACAATTCAGTTTTTTTTTTTTTTTTTTAATTTTAATCTTCCACTTTTGGCAAAATGCTAGAGATGCAAACTTTTTTACAAAAAACTTTCACAAACTATTGATGTGATGAGTGATTATTGGTAAATAAAAAAGTGATGTTATTGATGGGCCCTGATGAGAACCAATAAGAAGTTGGCCATAACAACAGTTTGTAAAAATATGGTAAATTAGTTTGTGGTCGTAACATTACTCTTGCCACAATTCAGTTTTCTTTTTTATAATCCTTCAATTTTGGCAATTCAATTGCCACAATTCAGTTAGGTTGTTGTTGTTGTTGTTTTTTTTTTTAATTTTTTTAATTTTAATTTTTTAATTTCAATTAGGTTAGTCTCCAATTTCAGGTAGGCCAGCTAGGTTTTTTTGGGCACATATTTTGGCAAATACCATTGCTAAAATTCCGTTTTCTCTCTCCCACTTTTGTGACATCATTTGTCTCTCTTCTCTCCCACTATTTCTCAAAATTTTGGCAATGGTGTTGCTGAAATTCGTTTCTCTCCTCATTTTCCCAAATTAGTTTGAACAGTATTGTAGACACTCGATTTTGCACCCATGATTTAATCAAGGAAGATGATTAGAGTGACCATCCATGTATCCCAAAAATCATGATTGCATTACATGCATTAATTCATTCATTGTATATCATAAAAATAATCTTGGGATTCTAATGGTCGCGACGGTATGTTTGATTTCCAAATCGTACTATCGGATTGAAAGATATCACATGATCAAGTTTGCACGGTCAGCATGCATTGTGTCTAGGTAGAGACAACCACGCATAATTAATTTAAATTAATTTTGATTGGTTAAACAATTAAAATTAGTTAAATAATTTTGTGGTTGGTTGATAATTAGTGTCTAAAATAGGATTGCTTGCATAGGATTAAAGGGGATAATTGGATAACAATAAAACTATGGATAATCTAAACTTTATTAAGATTTATTTTAGAGTATTTATCTACAAGATAATTGTTCTTGAAGAGACTTGAATTATCTAGAAAAGAGATAAAAATCTTAAAATATGGATTGAAAACACGTCTAAGTGCAATGATTGGTTCTACGAAACCTAAAAAAGGAGTCCAAAACGCACTCGAACACGAAAGTACGATTAGCACCTAAGAGTACCATTCGGCAGTTTTGGAGTGCCGAATTGCACTCTTTTGGGCTTTGACCCAATTCTTTTTAGGTGTCGATAAAGCACACCCTTTTCGACTTTTTTGCAGAAAGACGCGTCTTGATTCGCATTCTACTCGTGGTTGCTTATTTTTTAAGCATTCCAATCTCTATAAATAGGGATTGGATCCCAAAATTCAACACATTCTTTTACTCTCTAGGAGAGACACCTTTTCACACTCTCAAATTTCTCATCCCTCTTTTCTTGTATTCTCTCTTAAACTAAGGTTTTTAGATTTCAAAGATAATTGAATAAGTTTCTTTGAACTCTAAAACATCCTCTCAAGAAGAAGAAGTGCTCCAAGCAAGAGGTTGTTTCTGATTACCCTTTTCTTTTCTTAATGCTTCTCTTATTGTGATGATGTATGTATGTATTTTTTTTTAAAGTATTCATATCATGAATTATTGACTTATTTTTTCAAAACATGTTCTTGATTCTTTTATTATTGTTGTGATCTTTTTCTTATTTTCAAAAATCTACCTGAAACAATTCTTTTTCTTGTCTCAAAAATGGGTCTGCATCTTCCTTAGATGTAGATCTGAATTTTTCTTAAAATAAAAACGGATCTACATCTTCATTAGATGAAGATCTGAATTTTTTTTCAAATCAAAAACAGATTTACATCTTCATTAGATACAGATTTGAATTTTTCTTAAATCAAAAATTGATATGTATCTTCCTTAGATACAGATCTAATTTTTTTTTAACATAGCAGATTTTGAAATAAAGAAAAAGATCATGAATGGTTATGTTTGTTGTGTTTGTTTTATCCATGTAGCATAAATTTGTTTCTTGAATGAAATCCTCTTCATAAAAAAAAAAAAAAAAAAAAAAAAACTTTCATATTTTCTTTACACATATAAAAACAGATCTAATTTTTTTAATACTTAAATCTTATTTTTTATTATCACAAAACAGATATGATCTTTTACAAATCAAAAAACCATTTTATTTAGTTCTCAAAAAACAGATTTGATATTTCTCAAAACCAAAAGACTTTTTTTTTTTTATTAAATAAAAATAGATCTGAATTTTCTCCATAAAAAGAACCTTTTTTTCACAAAAAAAAAAAAAAAAAAAAAAACAGATTTGATTTTTTTTATAAACCAAAATTTAATTTTTTACTCACAATAACAAATCTGAATTTTTTTAAAACAAAGAAGAGGGTGCATTCATAAATAAATTTTTGTAATTTAGTTTTATTCACAGGTACAAAATATCATTCATAGCATGCATAAAAGGGGTACATTGGTCACAAGAGTCTAGAAGACTAAACTCTGTCTAAGCGGAATAGGTGCCAAACACCTTCCCATTCTGTAACTTAGCTTTCGAATTTAGGTCTTTTGGATAGGTAGATCTAGCCTTATCTTTGTTTTATTTTGGGTAGATTGTAATTAGGACAAAAAGCCATGTAATTATTTGGTAGTTTGTAACTAAGACCTAAAGCCATGTAATTTTCAATTTTTCAAACATGCTTTTTTTTTTTTTCAATCAATGAAAGGAAACAATTCAGTCATGTATTTTTTGTATTTAGTTTTTTGATAGGTCACAAATTGAATGACCCATTGTGATAGAAATTAATTAATTACATAGCCAAGTTATTAATTAATCAATTTATCATGCAAACGCGTGGTAGCACAAACAAATCACTAATAAACTAATCACGCAGCGGAAAATAAATAACACGGTGATTTGTTTACGAATGGGGAAAAACCTAACGGTAAAAACCCCACCGGGTGATTTTTAGGTCATCACTCCCGAAACTCTACTATTATCACAACAAGCGGTTACAAGTAAAGGAATCCCAAGTACCTTACCAACCTAAAGTGGAACCCTTACCCTAATACCCAATTGGACTTGTTCTATAGTGACAGTTCCCCTTTTTGATGCATGGCTCCCAAGTACGTGACTAACAGTTGCGTGGATCCCAATACGCGACTTCAAAACACCAACTAAGAAGATTGTTAGCTGCAAAGTTCTTCAATTCATCCACACAATGAAGATCAAGAAGATGCTTAGTCACAAAACCCTACAGTGCAAATACACAGCAACTTATTCAAGAGAAAAAGATGAACTAGGTCAAGAACTTCGTCTCTAGTCACAATTTGCTTGAACAGAGTTTGCTCAATGCTTATGCAACTTGTGTACCTTTTGACGGCTCTTAAAACAATCCTTTTATATGTCTAGGGATAGGAGAAAAAAAGGCCCAATGACATATTCACGGATTCCAAGAGAATCAGAGTTGAATTCTAAAATTCTTAAACCTCGACAAATAAGAGGTGTCGAGAAGCTATCGAGCTTTAATGAATTTTCACTCTTTGC
Source organism: Quercus wislizeni (assembly GCA_023055345.1). Classification (NCBI taxonomy): domain Eukaryota; kingdom Viridiplantae; phylum Streptophyta; class Magnoliopsida; order Fagales; family Fagaceae; genus Quercus; species Quercus wislizeni. Next base: position 2,040,061 of record JALGQJ010000038.1, read on the forward strand.
TTGATTTCTTGAACAGACTTGAAGGCTTCAACACTTGATCTTGAAACGTGGTTTCTTGAAGTATTTAAACACATCCTAAGTCTACCCAAATACAAGTAAAGTGCATTTTCTCAAAGGATAAGTCAATTACATAAAATCATGACATATGTTCTTAACATGTGAAACACATATGTCCTAACAATCTCCCATTTTGGCAATCCGTGACAAAACCACAACAAAAAAATGAACATATGAGAGAAGTCATAAGTCACTCAACTCATATTTACATGTTGAATACAATAAAATCTATCCTAACACAAACTCTTGAAAAACTTTGCAAGAAGAGAGTTTATGGCAAGTAGACTTTGATAACCTGTATTTCTAAAACACTTTAAACAAAACTCATCAAGGCATCTTTGTGTGAAACAGAAATAATAGATTGCATACAAATAATAAGAAGCATGTGTATAAATAGAGAAAAAGAAACAACACATGAAAAGATAGGTGAAAGAAAAACATACATCAACATCATATAAGTACAATGTATGTCTATAAATGGTCACAAGATCTCATGTACAAGAACAATGTATCTAAGAAAGAAAGAAAAGAAAAGATACATAATATCCTCACTACATCCCTCAAAAGAAAAAGATCACTCCACTCCCCATAACACAATGATCCAAAAACTAACTAACTCTCCCCCTAAGAATGACTACTTTCATATCCAAAACTACTTCCCCTTTTTGTCACGAATGACAAAGGGTAGAGTGTTAAGTAGACATCTCATCGGTAGAGCTAGCATCTCCATCATCATCTAAAGCATCATCGTCATCACCATCATCATCATCATCAAAATCAAAAGCCACTAGAGGAGGTGGTGAAGGAGTAGGCTCAGGAGCAAAATCGCCCATAGTCACCTGACGTCGTGTAATACGACCTACACGAACGTTCACCTGATACAACTCCATAGAGAGTGTATCTAGGCGAGCATCCATGCACTGCAGCTGCGCCATGACGTCTCCTAAAGACATATCACCTGAAGAAGAAAGAGCGGATATAGATGGAGCAGAATGGGATGGTGCAAAACGGGAGGAAGGTGCTGCTAAATCCGACTGCCGCGACCGAAACTGGGCCTCCCTACATTTAACGGTAGCGTAATCTATGACACACATGACGATATAATGGTTGGAAGAGGAAAAAGGAATGGAAAAATGGCGTAAAATTCTCGTGATAGCGGAAGGAAAGATGAGCTTATCACGGGATGCCGAGTCTAGATGAACATCTATAATAAAAAGAATGAAGTGAGAAGGAAAATCTATAGTAAGATGCTCAAGAATAGATAACAAAAATCGAGCACGAGGCTCTGTAATGGAGTTATAGTGAAAAAGTGGATGCAAAACAAAAGTCATCACCATGTTCATGAATCTAGGACCTTTAGCAAAAGGTCGACATGATGTAAACAGACGCTCACCCCAAGCAGTAGGGCGATTACAAAAAGCAAACATGAGCTCATCCCTGGACACAGTCCTCAGACGCTCATAACTAGGATAGTCAGGAAACTCTATCCTAGGGACCCGAAACACATTCGCAACCAGCTGTGGTGTGACAGGAATGCGCGCACCTCAAACGCGAGTGAAGAAGAGAGGTACTGAAAGATCAATTCCATGCATGTTGGAGTAAAACTCCTGGATAAGCACGAGAGGACAGGTGACCGGGACATCACACAGTGACTCCCATCCCCTACTATGAATGACAGAGGGAAGGTCGGTGTCGGCAAAGTCCAACAGAACGACTTGGTGTTCTGAATGAATGCCTCGTCTAGAAAAGTTCTCCAAAAATGCCTTAAAGGCAACATCATCACGAAACCGAACATTAGAAGGTGAAGGATCAGAAGATGAAGAAGTACCATAACGAAGAGGGTTCTGGGCTGGAATGGATTTACGTTTAGGTGCCATAGACATGACTAACGTATACAGAATTAGAGGGAGAAAAAGAGAAGAACAATCAGAAAAGTCCCAAGCAACATCAATAATATCAAATATATTGAAAAGAAGGTACGTATGCATGAGAAATGCATGAATATGTGACATGCAAAACAAAATGCATCATGGGCTCAGCCCAATCCAAACCTATCAGCACACAAACAAATAGCACACATTTAAATGCATGTCAATACTGTTATAATGCTAATGTGATGCAATGTATGAAGTTTTAAACTCATTTAAGTGAAAACCCATCCTAAAATTTCAAAAATAACTCAACAATTTTGAAAAACCCCAAAATTTTTCAAAAACCCTAAAACCTAGGTTTCAAAACATGAAATGCATGAAGAATGAGAGATTAGAAGCTTACCAAGAGAAGAAAATCTTGAAAAAGCTTGAAGAAACCTTTGAGGATTAAGATTGGAGTGAGATGAGAGAGTTTGGGAGAGAAAACAGAGAGCAATCGAGAGAGATATCGAGTGAAATAGGGTTTGGATCACACGAGGAGGCTTATATAGAACCTTCAGTAAATCTCGACAGATGAGGTGTCAAGAGGTGTCGAGAAAGCTGTCGAGGTAGGTGTCGAGAAAATGCTTGTTGATAGCTGAGGTATCGAGCAAGTATCGAGCAAACACTCATCAGATCCAAGAACAGAAGCTCGATCGATCCACTAGGAGTTGAGAAGCTATCGAGGAGCCAGGAGCTTTCTCGATCGATCCACCAGGTATCGAGGAGGTGTCGGGATTACGATAAGAAAAAGCTTGAGAAGCTCGACAGACAGCAAGGTGTCGGGGAGGTATTGAGGGGGTGTCGAGCCACTCTTTTAAAACCAGTTTTTCGAGAGGAGAAAAATACAGACATGAATGCAATCCAACATGCAACTCAACAAATGATCCAATCAACACAATAATCTCTCAAAATCATCTCTCAATTAAAATTTTAAAGCACATGGATCTCAGAAACACACACACACACAAAACAAGTCTAAGCAATTTTATATTTCAAAAACCAAGTTAAGACAGTTTAGTGAGCATACATTAACACATGTAAAACTTGTGATGGCCAAATCACATTGTATCTGCACATGTATCAATAATAGAAAAGAATATTGCGTGTTGTGTGTGAAAAACATCGCAAGATTGCATAAGTGTATACATGTTATGACGATTTGAGATATGAGAAAATCGTTTTAACTCACACACAATCATAACTGCTTGATGGGGACTATCACCTTCAAGGTACATCCTATAACTCCCACATCTCCTAGAATACATGCTTGCAATCATATTTAAAAGCATTTTTGATCTTTTAGCTTTTGATTTTCCTTTGCATATTTTTCTTTTAAACATATCATACTTGGGCATATTAGAGAGAGAAAGGAAATACCCTATGATATTTGACATTCCAATTTTGCTATGCCTAAGCACACAAATGTCATTGACATCACACTTTTGCTATGCTGAAACATACAGATGTCATACGTGATTGGCGGGCAACAGTGGTGAGATGGTTATTAATGCATTTCTCTCAGGATTTTTTAGTCTTTCCTGTCAAAAAGAGTGATACGAGTGTTAAGTATAAGAGACAACTCAATTTTACTCATCACAAACAAGAGCCACAAAAGCTCACTTGCTTAGTTTTGCATAGAGATGCTCGTCTAAGTTACAAGAGATACAAAGTTTAGAAAACTTTGTTTTAGTGACCATCCAAGGTACACAAGTATCAATGTACACAAAACACACATTATTTTTGTATTTTTCTGATTTTTCAAAAAAAAATATTATTTTTATATAAAAAACAAAATAAACAAACAAAAACATGTTAAACAAAGTAAAACATAAAACTAGACTGACTCAAAATAAAAGTAAAGCACACAGGTAATGCAACAAACAAAAATAAGAAGATAGAAGAAAGTGATAAAATCACTTAGAGTCCTTTTTCTTCCACACCTTGGAAGAACATTTCCTTTGATTAAACCCTTGAACCGGTGGTGAGGAGGAAGAATTGAAACCGTTCAAGTTTGAAAGGAACTTGAAGGCCTTGAGAAGATCACCGAGAGGAGCAAGAGAAGATTGAAGCTGATTTTAGCTTCCAGATGCTATCATGCCGCTGCTTTGTTAAGTGGCTAACCATTTATAGCAATTTGGTTGAGTATGATCGGCAGCTCCACAATGATGACAGAGATGCTGCTTCTTTTGTTTAGGCTTTTGAGAGTTAGCCTTCTTAGTCTTAAGGTTTTTAATATCTTTCTTATCTAGTTTAGGGGGTGCTCCTAAGATAGATTTACCCTTGTCTAAGTTCTCACTAGCTAGATCAATTTTAACATTAGTGTTCTCAATTTCAGTATTACTCGCAGAAGGAACAAAAATAGTAGTACTAGTAGAAGCAGTATTAGAGGAAGAAAGACCATACCCTAAACCTATTCGATCTGAAGCAAATTTCTGAATACTGAGCATCTCGTCTAGCTTAGCGCTTGAAGTCCTCTCCAATTGAGCTCTGACTTGAAACAGCTCTGCCTCAAGCTTCTTGGCCTTCTCAGCCAAGAAATTGTTCTCAAACCTCAATACTCCAATAGTCTGATTAGCCTCATCAAACTTTGTGGATAATTCTTCACGGTTAAGTTCCACATCACTGAGTTTCTTGGTGGCCAACCTATAGAGTTTCTCATGCTTTTCAGAAACTTTGTAAATTTCTCATAGTCTGTATGGATGTCATCTTGATCATCCATTTTCTCAAATTTGGACTCCACCAATTCTTCTTCTTCGTCCACATCTTCAACAATCCTATCAGTAGGATTGACAGTGGCAGTGAAGGCATTCAAGATTCCGTCATCCTCATTGTTGAAATCTTTCTCAGGCTCAGTGTCGCTCATGATAGTAACAAGTGCCTTACTCTTCCCAATGCTCTTGAGATACGTAGGACACTCATGTTTCATGTACCCGAAGCTTTGACACCCAAAACACTTAGGTCCTGCGGGAACAGTGTACTGATCACCTTCCTTAGCATCCTTCTTCCCTTTGTATCCTTCTTCCCTTTGTCTTACCCTTTAAACTGAGAAGAACTGGATTGCCTGTGGTCCTTCTCGAAGTTCCTCTCGTAGGCATTCTTCATAAACTTCTTGAACTACTTGGTGATGTAGGACTTCATCTTGGAATTTTCATTATTGGAAGACTCATCTGTCTCACTGCTCTTGGCTTTCAATGCCATGCTTTTGCCTTTACTCGTCTTGCCAATCCTTGTCAACCCTAACTCATAGGTTTGCAAGTTACCAACTAGCTCTATCAAAGGAATTTTGTCAATATCCTTTGATTCTTCTATCGCCGTAATCTTGGCATGGAATCTCTCGGGTAGAGATTTGAGCACTTTCCTTACAATCTTGGGTTCAGGAATGGTTTCCCCAAGATTGAAGGCTGAGTTTACTATGTCCTTGAACTTGGCATAGAACTCATCGAACGACTCATCCTCCTCCATTTTTATCTCTTCAAAGCTTGTAGTGAGCCTTTGAAGTTTTGAGTCCTTAACAGCCTTTGTACCCTCATAAGTTGTCTGGAGGATGGTCTATGCTTCCTTAGCAGTTTATGTGGAGGATATCTTCTTAAACTCCTCATTTGTGATTGCACTGAATAAGGCATTCAATGCTTTGCTGTTGAAGTTTACTGCCTTGATCTTTGCTTCATCCTAATCGGCCTACGCTTCCTTTGGCTTAGTCCAGCCAATCTCCACAGCTTGCCACATCTTCTCATCTAGAGACTGCAAGAAAACTCTCATGCGTACTTTCCAGCATGCATAGTTAGTGGCATCAAATAAAGGAAGTATGATTAATGACTGTCCTCTATCCATGACAAACAAGGGTCAATGAATCACACAATAAAGATTAGAACCTAATCAAAGTGTGCCTACTTTGATACCACTTGATAGGCCACAAACTGAATGACCCCTTGTGATAGAAATGAATTAATTAATTAGCCAAGTTATTAATTAATCAATTTATCATTCAAACGCGTGGTAGCACAAACAAATCATCAATAAACTAATTATGCAGCGGAAAATAAATAACACGGTGATTTGTTTACAAATGGGGAAAAACCTAACGGTAAAAATCCCACCAGGTGATTTTTAGGTCATCACTCCCGAAACTCCACTATTATCACAACAAGTGGTTACAAGTAAAGGAATCCCAAGTATCTTACCAACCTACAATTGAACCCTTACTCCAATACCCAATTGGACTTGTTCTGTAGTGACAATTCCCCTTTCTGATGCACGGCTCCCAAGTAAGTGACTAACAGTTGTGCGGATCCCAGTACGCGACTTCAAAACACCAACTAAGAAGATTGTCAGCTGCAAAGTTCTTCAGTTCATCCACACGATGAAGATCAAGAAAATGCTTGGTCACAAAACCCTATGGTGCAAATACACAGCAACTTCTTCAAGAAAAAGAGATGAACTAGGTCAAGAACTTCATCACCGGTCACAATTTGCTTGAACAGAGTTTGCTTAGTGCTTGTGCAACTTGTGTACCATTTGACGGCTCTTAAAAGAATCCTTTTATATGTTTGGGGTTAGGAGAAAAGAAGGTCCAAAGACAAATTTACGGATTCCAAGAAAATCAGAGTTGAATTCTGAAATTCTTAAACCTCGACAGATAGGAAGTGTTGAGAAGCTATCGAGCAGCTATCAAACTTTAATGAATTTGCACTCTTTGCTTGCTTTCTTGAACAAACTTGAAGGTTTCAACACTTGATCTTGAAACGTGGTTTCTTGAAGTATTTAAACACATCCTAAGTCTATTCAAATACAAGTAAAGTGCGTTTTGTCAAAGGATAAACCAATTACATAAAATCATGACATATGTTCTTAACATGTGAAACACATATGTCCTAACATTTTTCTTATTTTTTTTGTATAAAAAATAAGTGGCAACTCCATACCATTTACCCAAAAATAGAGGTGTTCTAAAAAGTACCCAAATCTCTTTTTTGAGAGCACCCAGGTTTTGTGGTCTCTCACAAGTACCCATATCACAAATAAAATTCGTTTTCTACGATATTCAGCCAAAAGACCCATTTTTTGTGGCACTTGAGTCATTTTAGTTAACTCTTTTTTTTTAATCTCCCTTTATTCGTAATTTAATTATGTCATTTCTACTAGACAATTAGTAAGAAAGATTTTCCTTTAAAAAAATATTTTTTTGTAAAGAAAAGGGATTTTTTTTTTTAATAAAAAAAATTATGAATAAGAAACTGCATATTTATGAAGGCTATATTAGCTAGGGACACAAACAATCCGGAGTATAAACATGTGATCAATGATATTCTTGTGTTAGCTGACAGTTTTCGTGTTTGTAATTTTTCTCATGTTAAACACATAGGAAATTCGGTTACCCATTTTCTAGCCAGAAGATCTATTTCTGGTAATAAGCTTCAAGTCTGGATTGAATCCACTCCTAATGATATAGCTCTTCTAGTCACCCATGACACTTTGAAATTGTGTTTTTCATCATTATCAAATTTGACCCTTAAGTCTGTTTTCTCAGAAAAGAAAAAGAAAAAGGAACTGGCTTGTTATACTAAATGCTTGTTTAACTATTTCCTAATCAGTAAAGAAAAGGCAAATCATTATTTTTTATAGATGACAAAAGCAATTAGGATCTTTAACCCCTAACCATGAACTCCATCCTTTCTTCTAGTAATATTTTATATATATAAAAATAATTAAAACCGTAGTATTAGTATATCTAATCCTCTAAATTTAAAATAAAAAGGTATCATTTTTAGAAAATAAAGAAGATTTCTATTAAATGATGTTTATTAGTTTTAATTTTTAGGAATATATATGTCTAGAATATAATTTTTTAGAATATACTTTGGTTTAAGAAGCTATATATGATATTTTTTTTTTTTTTTTTGAGAAAAAGCTATATATGATATAAGAGTAATAGGAGAAGAAAATGATACACTTATTATTTATACATTTTTTAAAGAAAAATATACCTTAAATACATATTGATTTATTTATATATGGTATAAGAATACTGAGAGGAAAAAGAAAATATATGCATTAATTATTTATATAAATGTTGCATAAATTTTTAATTTGGGGCATAATTAAATTTTAGGACAAAATTTAGTTACAAAATTGGTTGTACCATTAAACTACAACTTTACTCAATATCTTTTTATTGGAGGTGAATTTTGACAAATCTACCATTAGATTACATCTTCATTTTATATCCTCCATGTTTGCAAAATTTCTAGAATATTAAAAATTAATAGTTATGTCATCAATAAATTGTTTAAATTGCAAATTTTTATAATTTAAAACTATGCATAAAATATAAACTTATAGATTATAGAGTAAATAATATCCAATTGACATAAAATTTGATATGTGTATTAAGAACATAAAGAACATACAATGTAATGGTTAGGTAAATTTAGTAATATTTATTTTATTGAATAAGGCTTAGCTAAATTTTGTCCTAAATTTTATATGTATATAAAGAAGGGACGAAGGAATTTTAAAAACCCAAGAGGGCCATGGTCCCTCTATTCACCCTTTACTTCCCTCAACTTCCCCCATTGTTGGTATTTTTGTGATGCTCCATATTTTTAGTTTGAACCCTATCCCCTTTTTCATTATATACCTATTAAAAAAATTGTATATACAAAGTGTAAGTTTTCAAACCTTAGGTTGACAAATCAAATCCAGGTAAAACCATTGCTAAAATATAATTAAACCAACAATTGAATTAAATCAATGTTCGTAATTATATAAATAAATGAGTCAAAGAGTTAAATTTTTAAGAAATCTTATTTGTCCTTCTTTTTGCACTTAGGAAAATAGGTGTCTACGCTTCATAACCATTTGTTCAATTTATTGTAAGAGTTACAGAAAAATTTATTATGAGATATTAAGTATGCGTTTGGATAGAGTTTACGATTCAACGTTTGCGTTTTCCTTTTTTTTTTTTCTTTTTATGCACGCGTTTAAGAAGACATAGAGTATTGTTCAGTGGGTCCTGTGTACTGTTCACGGGACCCACAAGTACTTTATTTAGGAAAAAAAATTAAAAATGGGTCTCATAACACTATTCGCACATTTAAAAATTATTTTGTTACAGTGTTTTTAGTTTTCAATTTTCAGCAAAATAAGTTGTATTCAAACGGACCCTAAGTATATGTTGGGCAACAACTTTCTTTAATAAAATTGAATTTTCGAACTTATGTTTTATCTAAGTATTTTTAAGATTTCAATTTTCCTATATACAAATAGACGCTAACAATTTTTCAGCAAATAACCAAATAGATTTTCAATAAAAATTTTACATCCAAACTCACTCTAAGGCCGTTTTGAGTTTTCCTTCATAGAGGCTAGGTTAAGGCCTTAATTTCTTATAGAAGTAGTGTTTGGATCCGGATTATTTTGCATATGTGTTTTCGCTTTTTTTATTTTTATTTTCTGCTGCATGCGTTTAAGGGGACAAAGTTACTGTTCATGCACTGTTCACACTATTCATGCACTGTTTACATACTGTTTATGGGACCCACCACCACTTTATTTAGGAAAAAAAATATTAAAAATGGGTCTCAGAGCATTATTCACCAATTTAAAAATTATTTTATTACAGTGTTTTCAGTTTTCAGTAAAATAAGCTATATCGAAATGGACCCTGTGTGTCTATTGAACCTAAACATGATAGTATATTTTGAACAACAAACTATTCTATCAATGGCATTTCAGAAAAGAAAAAAGAAAAGAAAATAACCATTATGTGACTGTTTGCATACCACGTTTTCTCACGTTCACGGTTTTTTTTTTTTTTTTTTTTTCTGCGCGTGAACAGTAACATCACATGGATTCACTGTTCACACACTGTTTGATACTGTTCATGCACTGTTTAGCACTGTTTATGTACTGTTTACGTATTAAAAAATATTAAAAATGGGTCCCACGATACTATTTACACATTTAAAAATTATTTTGCTACAGTGTTTTCAGTTTTCAGTTTTCAGCAACAATAAGCTCAATCCAAACGGACCCTATATCAATGGTTTTGGTTTTTTTTTTTTTTTTTTTTTGGTGTTTGATTTTTTTTTTTTTTTTTGATGTGGGTGTTTGATTTGATTTGATAGAAAACTTTGGGCAATGGAAAACTTGTGGACGGAATCAATAGGTTATGGGTGGAAAATTTTCTTTTTATTGTTGTTGTACATTGTTGTCTTGTTTCAAAATAGAAATAGGACCGAGATTTCACATTTATCTCTTTATTTTATGAAAAGTAAGAAATGAGCGGCTTTCACACTTTTGAGATCAATATTTATAAGGAAATTGAACGAAATGAGCATTTCTTTTTTATCTTATTATTCTCAAACAGGAAAATAGATCGAATATTCGTCAAAAAAATACCTTTGAACGCAATCCATCACATTTATTTCTTCTACCAACTCCCAAGCAACAAATTCGTAAGTTTCATTCTCAAAAAAAAAAAAAAAAATCGTAACTTTCTTTCGTTGAGCTAGCTCATTGGATTCTCTGATAAAACATCAAATCAGCATTTTGGGACTCCAATCACACTAGCTCTCCATCATCCTACTCCTACGTGCATAAATGGTCTACTCTCTCTCTCTCTCTCTCTCTCTTTTTAGCACGTGAAAAAGGTGGTTGGGATAAGAACGAAAAGCAAGCAGCAAGCGGCAAGGATTTAAAATGGGAAAGAGACACTTTTGGTGGGATAATTCAAACCAACCACAATTATTATCGTCCACATCTAATATTGCATTTTTGTATTACTTGTAAGCTTATTTTAGAATTGAAAAAGAGGTCAAATCAAACTTGATTGACAAGATCAGCCCAACTTCTTGTTTAGAGCATTCTCATTAAGTATCATAAATTTTAAAATCAAGTTTTCAAAAGGCATACTCCATCAAGAATCGTAAATTCTATTAATTTTGCAATCTAGTTAAAGTGGACTGCTATATCTAATAGCTCATTATAGTAAGATTGTTAAAAAAAAAAGGAGGATTTATTTAATGGTAGTTGTTAGATACAGAAAACATGGTATAAATGCTAGTTATTTGAAAGTATAAAGAAAGAATAAAGAAAATAATATATATATATATATATATATATATTTAAATGACGTGGTAAAATAATAAAGCCTTTGATGTTAAGTATATTGTAAGTGAGATATTAAAATAAATAAAATAATATTTTGAGATATTAAATATTAAATTTTTTACTATTCTTAATAAGAATACTCTTAGTGGGAATAGATGTATTTGTGGGCCTTTTTTTTTTTTTCTCTCTTCCAGGAGGGGCATTCCTTGCATTAGCAATAGATTTATTTGTTAGCTTTACTGGAGGGCCAATTTTTTTTTCTCTTCCAGGAGGGGCATTCCTTGCATTTCCTTCTTTTCAGAGATTTGACAGCATAGGATCTATCTAATAGAGAAGATTATGCTTTTTAGTTGTTCTTGGTGTCTTTGATGATGATGATACTATCATGGCTTTGTGGACCCTAAGAAATTGGGGTTTGAGATATCATTATGGGTTTGAACCTATTTACCCATAGCTAAAAGTTGGCCAAAATGGCCCAATACCACCATTTTTGGAAATTTTTAACAAGAAAACACTGTTTCGGAAATAATTAGCAAAGTACCACTTTTTCTAGAACTCGAGTTTCAGAGGCTCGAGTTCCTCATTAGTTTTCCACCGTGGCACTGCTGAGTTGGATTTAAGCGATTAAAAAATTTTTTGTGGTACTCGAGCTTGGTAAACTCGAGTACCATTTACACAGTACTCGAGTCTACCAGGCTCGAGTACCTATTTCTTAAAAAAAAAAAAAAAAAAAAATTTACACAGTACTCGAGTTTGGTAAACTCGAGTACTGTGTAAATTTTTTGGTGAAGTTTTTTTTTTTTTTTTTTTTTTTTTTTTTTTTTTTTTTTTTTTTTTTTTTTTTTCTTATTTGGGGATAATCAAAAAATAAACATAAAAATAAAAATAAGTAGCTTTTTTATGTTTTTATTTATTTAAATAGAGGCATTGTAAAATATAGAGATTTTAATTTCGAAATATGAATTTAATTTCTACATTAATTAAAACTAGTGTATGACCCGCACAATGTGCGGGTTAATTAGTTTTATTTATTTATTTTGAATTAGGATACTCTTATTTGTTATTTATGGTAAAATAAATAAAACTCTCTAATTTATAGGTATGGTATCTTAAAATTTTAAAGAAGCTCTATTAATATGGTATTACAATTTTCACTTATTTTATGAAGCTAACAAAATGAAAATGAAGTGAAGATAATTATTTTAGAATACCTATCATCACTCACTTGAAGTGTCAATGCTAGGTTTGTAATGTCCTTGATAATAATAGCCTTCAATCTTCTATATGATCCAATCCTTAATACATATTGGGTTACACCTCACCCACATAAGTAATAACCACTAGCCATATACTTAATAACCGCTAACCATATACAAAGTATATGGTAAACTTCATTCTCAAAAAAAAGAAAGTAAACTTAATAAATTTAATATTGTGTTTTATTTTTAGGACTCAATATATAATGATTGTTAATTTTTTAAGTGAAAGAAAAAATAAAAAGAGTGATTAGATTCTTATTAAAAATAAAAGCAAAAAAATTGTCCTAGTATAAATAAAGATACATATTGGGTATTTTGTGAAGTATGAACCTTCGAAGAATGGTCCTATTCAATTACTTTTACTATTCTCAATCCCATCCATGATTGAGATTTATCTCACCTCTACTATTCCTATAAAATTACTTTTCTTTTTCTCCATATTCTTCTTCAATTCTTTACTTCTTCCTCGTTAGTGAGCCCCTATGAACTCCCATCACATCTTTTTTTTCCCCCCTTTTCACCATGCTTTTCTGCTAACATTTTTAAGTTTTAGTTTTTTCTTTTTTTAATAATCATTCAGTCTCATGAAAAATAGCACATGAAAATATTCTCACATTTCAACTAGCTGTACTAAATCCAACAACTTTCTTGCCATAGTAAATTATTCTTACAGAGCGAACATTAATTCGAAACTTCTATCACTTTTTGTAGAGAAAAAATGGTTCAAAAGGTAAATATAAATCTGTTTAGAGGTTTTGAATGGAAGATGGCCGTTGTAGTTAATTTCGCAACTACCTAAGATCACGTTGTTTCGGATTTCTATTAATTGGCTGAAAGAGTTATGGGCGGTGTTTGTTGATAAAAGTTGGCAGACAATAGTCCGCTTAAGCATTGTTCACTGTTTTCTGCATAAACGGTTTTTAGCATTGGCGCAATTATTGCACTTAAATGGTTTTTGTGTTTTTTTAAATATGTAACCATATGAATAATGGACAAACTCCATGAAAGAAAAATGAATGATTTTTATAAATCACCTAATGGTAAATGCCTCGAAAAATTTGAATTTGTAAAAAAGTTCGAAATAGTTGAATGTAGAAATTCTAGAAAAATCGATGGAAAATCAATGAACGTACCAAATCTTGAAGGTGTACATAAGATGTACAGATAGTCTAGACTTGTTGAGAAATTTGATTTTATTGAAAGTACAAAATAATGAAAATTCAATGGAAAAGTATGTACATTAAATGTATAAATCGTATGAATTTGTTTAGAAATTTGAATTCGTTGAATGTACAAAACTGTGAAAACTCAAGGAAAAATTGTGTATATTAGATGTACAGATACTATGAATTTGTTGAAAAATTTGAATTCGTTGATTGTGTAAAATCGTGAAAATTCAAATGAAAATTGAAGAACATAACAAATTGAGTAAACTTAATGGAAAATTAATTACATTAGATGTACAGATCATCCAAATTTGTTTCCAAATTTGAAGTCATCAAATGTACAAAATCGTGAAAATTCAATTTAAAACTATGTACTAATGTACTAATCATCCTGATTTGATGAAAAATATGTTTCCTTTTTTTTTTTTATGTTTTTATTTATTTAAATATAAGCATTATAAAATATAGAGATTTTAATTTCGAAATATGAATTTAATTTCTACATTAATTAAAATTGTTCATTGTTTTCTCATAAAAATTGTTTATTGTTTTCTGTACTAATCATCCTGATTTTGTACATTTGACGACTTTAAATTTGGAAACAAATTTGGATGATCTGTACATCTAATGTAATTAATTTTCCATTAAGTTTACTCAATTTGTTATGTTCTTCAATTTTCATTTGAATTTTCATGATTTTACACAATCAACGAATTCAAATTTTTCAACAAATTCGTACTATCTGTACATCTAATATACACAATTTTCCCTTGAGTTTTCACAGTATGTACATCTGACGTACATACTTTTCCATTGAATTTTCATTATTTTGTACTTTCAACAATATCAAATTTCTCAACAAGTCTAGACTATCTGTACATCTTATGTACACCTTCACGATTTGGTACGTTCATTGATTTTCCATCGGTTTCTAGAATTTCAACATTCAACTAATTCGAACTTTTTTATAAATTCGAATTTTTCGAGGCATTTACCATTAGGTGATTTATACAAATCATTCATTTTTCTTTCATGGAGTTTGTCCATTATTCATATGGTTACATATTGAAAAAAACACAAAAACCATTTAAGTGCAATAATTACGCCAATGCTAAAAACCGTTTATGTAGAAAACAGTGAACAATTTTTATGAGAAAACAGTGAACAGTTTTACTTAATACAAAAAACAGATTTTATGAATGCAATAAGCAAATTCGAATATACAGTAAACATGATGTGTAGAGAGCAAATTTTATTAACGTAGAAACCGATTTTATCAATGTAGAAAAACTAACCCGGGATTATTGTGAAATTTAAACATGAAAAAACATTCAGATTTGGCGTTTAAATTTAGAAAACACGATTTCACTAGGTGTTTTATGAGAAAACAGTGAACAATTTTTTAAATAGTGAACAGAAAATAATTTCTGCAAAAAAGAGAGCGAACAATGATGGATTTGCCTGCTGGATTCTAAAAAGCTTATGATATGGTATGGTATTTCTCTAACTATGTGCTTTTGGCAAAGAATTATCTTGCCATATACCAACTCAAATTTTACCACCAGGGTCTGGTTAGCTCTATTCAAATGGTAAAATTCATAGAACTCAATGCCTAACCAACTACGACTAGATAGAGTTATATAATCCCGGGTTAGCGACTAGCTACTATATATAATAGCAGAAACCTTGCCCTGCAATTAAGGAGGAGGTTGTGACATGTAGGAAAAAATCCCACTTAAAAATCTGCACACTACCAGTCAAAAGCATGGAATAAAAAGCGAAACGTTGTGCCTTTCATGTCTTCAGGATTTAAAAAATCAAGCATTGCACTCCTTCGCCATTGAAAGAAAAATGCTTTAGGAACCCTTACATTTAAAAAATGCTTAAGTGGACTATTGTCTGCCAACTTTTATCAACAAACACCGCCCATAACTCTTTCAGCCAATTAATAGAAATCCGAAACAACGTTATCTTAGGTAGTTGCGAAATTAACTACAACAGCCATCTTCCATTCAAAACCTCTAAACAGATTTATATTTACCTTTTGAACCATTTTTTCCCTACAAAAAGTGATAGAAGTTTCGAATTAATGTTCGCTCTGCAAGAATAATTTACTATGGCAAGAAAGTTGTTGGATTTAGTACAGCTAGTTGAAATGTGAGAATATTTTCATGTGCTATTTTTCATGAGACTGAATGATTATTAAAAAAAGAAAAAACTAAAACTTAAAAATGTTAGCAGAAAAGCATGGTGAAAAGGGAAAAAAAAAAGATGTGATGGGAGTTCATAGAGGCTCACTAACGAGGAAGAAGTAAAAAATTGAAGAATAATATGGAGGAAAAGAAAAGTAACTTTATAGGAATAGTAGAGGTGAGATAAATCTCAATCATGGATGGGATTGGGAATAGTAAAAGTAATTGAATAGGAACATTTTTCGAAGGTTCATACTTCACAAAATACCCAATATGTATCTTTATTTACACTAGGACAATTTTTTTGCTTTTATTTTTAATAAGAATCTAATCACTCTTTTTATTTTTTCTTTCACTTAAAAAATTAACAATCATTATATATTGGGTCCTAAAAATAAAACACAATATTAAATTTATTAAGTTTACTTTCTTTTTTTTGAGAATGAAGTTTACCATATACTTTGTATATGGTTAGCGGTTATTAAGTATATGGCTAGTGGTTATTACTTATGTGGGTGAGGTGTAACCCAATATGTATTAAGGATTGGATCATATAGAAGATTGAAGGCTGTTATTATCAAGGGCATTACAAACCTAGCATTGACACTTCAAGTGAGTGATGATAGGTATTCTAAAATAATTATCGTCACTTCATTTTCATTTTGTTAGCTTCATAAAATAAGTGAAAATTGTAATACCATATTAATAGAGCTTCTTTAAAATTTTAAGATACCATACCTATAAATTAGAGAGTTTTATTTATTTTACCATAAATAACAAATAAGAGTATCCTAATTCAAAATAAATAAATAAAACTAATTAACCCGCACATTGTGCGGGTCATACACTAGTTTTAATTAATGTAGAAATTAAATTCATATTTCGAAATTAAAATCTCTATATTTTACAATGCCTCTATTTAAATAAATAAAAACATAAAAAAGCTACTTATTTTTATCTTTATGTTTATTTTTTTGATTATCCCCAAAACAAGAAAAAAAAAAAAAAAAAAAAAAAACTTCACCAAAAAATTTACACAGTACTCGAGTTTACCAAACTCGAGTACTGTGTAAATCTTTTTTTTTTTTTTTAAGAAATAGGTACTCGAGCCTGGTAGACTCGAGTACTGTGTAAATGGTACTCGAGTTTACCAAGCTCGAGTACCACAAAAAATTTTTTAATCGCATAAATCCAACTTAGCAGTGCCACGGTGGAAAACTAATGAGGAACTCGAGTCTCTGAAACTCGAGTTCTAGAAAAAGTGGTACTTTGCTAATTATTTCCGAAACAGTGTTTTCTTGCTAAAAATTTCCAAAAATGGTGTTATTGGGCCATTTTGGCCGCTAAAAGTTATGGCTATCATGAAAAGTTACCTACCTAGCAGGGTAGTTGACATTTCGGAAAGTGCAAGTGTGTAACACAACATGCAACGGTTAAAAGTGGGTCGAGAGCTCGAGAAGAACTAACTGAGAGCACCGGTTTAGATTTTATTTTTATTTTTATTTGTTTGTTCACACTACTTTAGATTAATGGAAAACTACTGGGTCTCTCTCTCTCATGCAAAATGGGTAGATGGTAGAAATTAAAATTCGGTTGAAATTAAATTTTTTTTGTTAAAAGTATAGTAGATAAAGTTAAAAGGTAACTGAAATAGTATAATGAAGCTCATGAATAGTAAAAAAATGACAATGAAACCCATAAATAATAATAAAAATAAATTGAATAGTAAAAAAATCTAACTTTTTAATCAATGTCAAATGCACACTTAATAAAAACGTTATATCTTTTAAACTGAAGGGTGTTTTTATTTTATGTATCTTGCATTAATATGAAGAGTGGTCCTAGACCAATACTATTATATAAGCACTCTATTTCTTTATATGAGATCAGTTTTAATGATGCTGATTGGAATGACTGGCCGTTTTGAATCTGATAGACTGTCCACTTTGGATTTGTACATTTATTGAAGACAATCAGGTTATTTGGCCCAATAACAAATATAATATTGTTGTTTAGTCTTATACTAGAGCTGAGTATCGAGATATGGCTCATATTACTTCTAAGATATTATGGGCTCAATCTCTCCCTTGCGACTTGGGAATTGATGTTCTTACTCTACTCCTATGTAAATGTATTATAATAAATTTTTTTTTACCGAGAGTATGGGGTTTCGCTTGGAAACGGATAAGGTGCTACTATGATAATACCTCGGTGAGGAAGCCACACTAATCACCCCCTCTATCCAATTTCTTTTTACCAAAAAAAAGAATATTTTTTTTTTTTTTTATATTTTATGTTTCTACCTTTATTATTCGAGATTTATTTTTGAGAAAACAAATTGTTACTCCTTTTGTTTGTTCAGATGATCAGGTAGGAGATATTCTCAAGAAACTATTAGCTCATGTCTCCTTTAATTGATTGTCTTTCAAGTTAGGTATGTTTGATCTGTATGCTCTAATCAAAGGTGGTGTTTGAGGTACTTCTTGTTATTGTTTATATTAGTAAGCAATTTTACATAACAAAAATGTATTGTTTAAATCATGCTATATAAAATCTTATTTATAAATATTGTGTAAAGGTGAGGGGCTGGTATACTCAACCACAAACCTCTCTCTCTCTCTCTCTCTCTCTCTCTCTCCATAGATAGTTCCAACTGCATGGGAACAATAATCAATATTAGCTCGAATGGTTTTTAGAGGAACTCTACCCTTTCTGATCCATTCGACATGCACAATCTCTTTTCTGTTGATACGTCCTACAATCTGTACTTGAATTTCTTTTGTACCTGCTTATTCAGTAATCTTAAGACCTCATATTATACAAGTTAATTGTCTTAAGACCATGTTTGGTACACTATAGTAGATCCTATAATGTAATAGTTATTTCTTAGAAAGAACCATTCAATTATTTGGTTGTATTTTTATTACAAATAATAGTTATTCATAAGGAATAACTATTCTTTAAAATGAAGGATAATCATTCCTTATCAAAACGGATGTAATAATTATTCCATAACCTAATTAATAGCTATAAAATTATAGGTAATTATTGGAAACTCTCGAAGTACCATAAATATTTACTCCCACTTCTTACATAATTGTAGGTTTCACTAATTAAATTCATGGTGGGACTCATAGTTCATGTGAGAGGGGAGTACGCATTTATTGTATTCCCGGAATATTCAATAATTTTTCCAAACTTCTAGCCCCACAACCATAGCCCATCTCTCTCTCTCTCTCTCTCTCTCTCTCTCTCTCTCTCTCTCTCTCTCTCTAACAAAATATGGCTATGTCCTCTCACATACTTCGTATCTTCTTCGTCTTTTTCTTTTTTATTTAATTTTTAGGAGTACTTTTTTATATAAATTTTGTCCTTCGTCCATTGTTTTTTACTCTTCTTAGTTCTTTCTTCAAAGATTGGATAGTAAAATGACAATGAATATTATTGAAAAGACATCACTTGCATGCTAGATGTCATGTGTTTCATTTTTACAATTTGATTTAAATTTTCTTTTAAAAGAAAAATTGCTCCTTATATCTATATTCATGTACTATAAACTAGTATCCATATTAATTTTTTAACCTGTACAATATGTTATCAATTTTTTACATACTTTTTAAATATTTATGAAAATATTAATTAGTCTATCAAATTATAATGACAAATGGTATATAATTTACTATAATTTTCTCACCACATAAACTTTCATTTCTTTTCTTTATTATAATTTTCTCACCACATCTTCGAGTAATTGATTTTATTCCTTTTTACCAACGTAAACATATACCTCCCCACCTCAATTGATCTCCGATCTCTTCTGAGGTATTATTGAAAGAACAAGAAAAAATTGCTTAGCGAGCGCTGGGACCATGTAGTGAAAGAATAAGAAAAACTTTGGTTTCAATACCTTATCTAAGTGATCTGTATTTACCGTATATATATATTGCAACAGATGAGTTCTATTCTATATAAATTAAATTAAAAAGTGATAAACACTAGATAAATACATGTTCAAATTAAATACAAATATCCTAGTATTTATCTTCGGAATAACTGAGTCTATATAGCACTTATCATTTTCTTTTTTTCTTTTTTAAGCCGGTAATACTCTCAATTGTGAAAAGAATTATGCTCTGCCTTCTTATAAAATAAAATATAATATATATTTTTAAAAAATGGCCAGGTGCTGTTTAACTTTAAT
This sequence comes from Quercus wislizeni, assembly GCA_023055345.1. Classification (NCBI taxonomy): domain Eukaryota; kingdom Viridiplantae; phylum Streptophyta; class Magnoliopsida; order Fagales; family Fagaceae; genus Quercus; species Quercus wislizeni. Next base: position 2,059,960 of record JALGQJ010000038.1, read on the forward strand.
GAGGTTTTAAATAAATAATAAATAAGGATATAGAAATAAAAGTGTTATTAATTAGGTGAAAGAGGTGTAAATCAATAGCATTTAATGTGTGTGTGTGTGTTGTTGTTGTTGTTTATTTATTTTTTTATTTTTAACTATTAGATTTATTAGAAATCTGTGGTCTAAAAAAGGTGTAATTCTTGTTAAGTTACACATAGTGTATCTCTCTCTCTCTCTCTCTCTCTCTATATATATATATATATATATATATATATATAACTTCATAAGAATTTTCCCGTAAAATTCACATATATGTTTTATTTAACTTTTTCACATAATCATGCATTATAGCAATGTTCATTCATGATCTTAGATTTTTTATTATTTATTTTTTACAAGATATAAATTTTACTCTAATCTAATTTAAGTGTATATGTATGTGAAACTCTCTTTTGACGACTTGGACCCTGACCTTTGCCCCCCACACCCCCACACCCCCACAAACATTTATACTTGTGGATTGACCACTATGGTTATGATCTTATATTTAATTGTGGTTAGTTTGACTCTCTGTTCCTTCATTTGTTATTTTCTTGTCATAATGGTGAGTGTAGACCCCATTTTGTGTTCTTTCCATTTCTTAGCTGGATTGTGTGGTTATATATATATATATATATATATATATATATATATATATATTGCAACAGATGAGTTCTATTCTATATAAATTAAATTAAAAAGTGATAAACACTAGATAAATACATGTTCAAATTAAATACAAATATCCTAGTATTTATCTTCGGAATAACTGAGTCTATATAACACTTATCACTTTCTTTTTTTCTTTTTTAAGCCGGTAATACTCTCAATTGTGAATAGAATTATGCTCTGCCTCCTTATAAAATAAAATATAATATATATTTTAAAAAAATGGCCAGGTCCTGTTTAACTTTAATGAGGTTTTAAATAAATACTCCCTCCGTCCCACTTTTTTTGTCCTGTTTGAAAAATTAAACTTTTTAAGGGAACATCATTTATTATCTTATCTATCTTTTAAAAATATATAAGTTTCCAAAACTATCTTTAAAAAAATTTATCAAAAAATTGAATTAGTAAATTAATAGGGGTATAATATGAACATTAGTAAATTAATGACTTTTATTTTTAGAAACATGACAATATTTTGGGACATCTCAAAATGGAATAGATGACAAAAAAAGTGGGATGAAGGGAGTAATAAATAAGGATATAGAAATAAAAGTGTTATTAATTAGGTGAAAGAGGTGTAAATCAATAGCATTTAATGTGTGTGTGCTTTTTTTTTTTTTAACTATTAGATCTATTAGAAATCTATGGTCTAAAAAATGTGTAACTCTTGTCAAGTTACACATAGTGTAACTCTCTCTCTCTCTCTCTCTCTCTCTCTTTATATATCTATATATATATAACTTCATAAGAATTTTCCCATAAAATTCACATATATGTTTTATTTAACATTTTCACATAATCATGCATTATAGCAATGTTCATTCATGATCTTAGATTTTTTATTATTTATTTTTTACAAGATAGAAATTTTACTCTAGTCTAATTTAAGTGTATATATATGTAAAACTCTCTTTTGACGACTTGGACCCTGACTTTTACTTCCCACACCCCCACAAACATTTATGCTTGTGGATTGACCACTATGGTTATGATCTTATATTTAATTGTGGTTAGTTTGACTCTTTGTTCCTTCATTTATTATTTTCTTGTCTATTTCATAATTTTGTGATGAATAATGGTGAGTGTAGACCCCATTTTGTGTTCTTTCCATTTCTTAGCTGGATTGTGTGGTTATATATATATATATATATATATATATATATATATATATATATATATATATATATATTGCAACAGATGAGTTCTATTCTATATAAATTAAATTAAAAAGTGATAAACACTAGATAAATACATGTTCAAATTAAATACAAATATCCTAGTATTTATCTTCGGAATAACTGAGTCTATAACACTTATCATTTTCTTTTTTTCTTTTTTAAGCCGGTAATACTCTCAATTGTGAATAGAATTATGCTCTGCCTTCTTATAAAATAAAATATAATATATATTTTTAAAAAATGGCCAGGTGCTGTTTAACTTTAATGAGGTTTTAAATAAATAATAAATAAGGATATAGAAATAAAAGTGTTATTAATTAGGTGAAAGGATGTAAATCAATAGCATTTAATGTGTTTTTTTATTTTTTTATTTTTTTTAACTATTAGATTTATTAGAAATCTGTGGTCTAAAAAAGGTGTAATTCTTGTTAAGTTACACATAGTGTATCTCTCTCTCTCTCTCTCTCTCTATATATATATATATATATATAACTTCATAAGAATTTTCCAGTAAAATTCACATATATGTTTTATTTAACTTTTTCACATAATCATGCATTATAGCAATGTTCATTCATGATCTTAGGTTTTTTATTATTTATTTTTTACAAGATAGAAATTTTACTTTAGTCTAATTTAAGTGTATATGTATGTGAAACTCTCTTTTGACGACTTGGATCCTGACCTTTGCCCCCCACATACCCACAAACATTTATACTTGTAGATTGACCACTATGGTTATGATCTTATATTTAATTGTGGTTAGTTTGACTCTCTGTGCCTTCATTTATTATTTTCTTGTCTATTTCATAATTTTGTGATGAATAATGGTGAGTGTAGACCCCATTTTTTGCTCTTTCCATTTCTTAGCTGGATTGTGTGGTTATAATTCAATTGTGTGATGGATGAATGCCAAACACCTTTTAAATTAGTTTGTAGCTTAACCTAATGAACGATGATTATGTTATATCTATGTAACACTGTTTTGTAGTTTTCTTTGTTAGATTTTAATTATGAATTTTATTCTTGCATTTTGTTTTTCTTTAGATTTTAATTAGGATGAAACCATGTATTATAATATATATATATATATATATATATGTATATTATTTATATAAATACTTTGAATCTAGCTCCACGATAAAGTTCACTATTAAAAGATCTAAATAATCCCAATCCATATGGGAATTCTAACAAGTTATACGATAGATTTCTTGAACTCCACCAGAATTGTGAGAAAACAAGAAGTAGAAGAATTGTATTGGGTATTCCATCTACTTCCTATATTCTAGCTAGTACTCATTTTCTCTACCTTGGAGAGATTGACTTAATTTTAATTGCTCTTATGCGTGCATGCTTCGACGCGACCTCCCCATCCTGTGGGGCATCCTTTTCAAAATTGGTATTTGAAACTTATGGTTATATAAGAACTCTATGTCCTCCAAAAAGGTGTAGTTAATCCTAAACTACAAGAAACTTATTAAAAAGGAATGAGACGTTTCGTAAATCGTAATTGCCATCAATTCTTCTACCAGGCTAAAACGTTCCTCTATGGCAGTCAAATAGGCCAAACCTACTCTTGGATGGTTTAAACTCAATACTTAATACTGATGGTTCCTCCTTTAGAAATCCGAGACTTGCTAGAGGGAGAGGGTTAATTTGAGACGGTGAAGGAACTTGGAACTCGATCTTCAGGGCATAAAATTAGCGTCCTAGAATTGTATTGGCCTCTTGCTTGCTCTGAGCCTCAATCGCATTATCAATATGCTTATAAATAATTAAGTTACAACTTCCAAAAAAAAAAAAACCAAGTTCTTTATCCATTTATGGAACCTATGGTGGTCACTTTGCCAGCCTCGCTGATTTGTTTTGTACTAGAACAATTTCTGTTTAATGCACTTATCTCCCATTTAGTAAATAGAAATATGCATCCATATAAAAAAGAACTAGTATATAATAATGCACGTAGAACAGTGATGCACAAATTTCTCTTGTTATCAAATTGATATTTATAGACATCTCAATTCTTCTGGGTGGATAAGCTTAATGGATCTTTTCTTATATATAATGAAAAAAAGTCTCCAACGTACTCGATATAGGTAAATCATTTCGAGGATGACTACCAATAAAATAAAACTAGTCATAAAGTCATATATGCCTTTGAAGCATTTAACTTAGGTCAATGTTTATGATAAATAATTTTTAAGTGATTAAATTTATCATTTATTATCATCAACTTTAGCATATTTGAAATGGAGAAAAATAGAACAAGAGGCGATTTGAACATATAAAGGGTTAAGTTTTTAATATACATGAAAGATTATCATATTACAATATCAAATATGGTCTTAAGTTTGAATCACAATTTTACTCTAAAATTATGAGATGTCAATTGAGTTAATTGGACATTCATAAAACATATGAAAATCTTAAAATGATTCTACATTATCCACATTATAAATAAAAGAAAAAGAAATATTGCACAAATTTTCAAATGCCAGTAGCACATGGTTTGCCTGTGGTCAATTTTAACAATAATTTTATCCATCCCCTTGGGCGGCCGGTGGACCCCATCAAGAATTCCCAAATTGTATATATCACATCAACCTACATTTAACAGTTTTGTCTTAATCGATGATTGTTTTGCCCAATTGGCACCCTCACAAATGGTGATGTTTTGCTTCTTTTATCGTCCAGTGTATAATAAAACTAGAGTAACATTGAGCTTATGTTATAATTTTAGTGACCCATATAGAATAAATAAGCTTAAATATGTTATAAATTCTTAGACACTCTCACTTTTGCAAGTTAGTTTTTAGTTTTTAAAGATGAGTTCTATCTATAACTTCCTAGCATTTGCCTGTTTGTCAAAGCCATCAAACACCACTAGTTAAAAACATGACGTATATAGGATAATATAGCAGGGACATTCTCAAGTTCTCTCTGTTTTATTTATACACAATTTTGTGTTGTAAGTTGTAACCCTTGACAAGTTGGTAATCTTTTCAATAGGGTAGTGATGAGTAGCTAGTAGGACCTTCTAATCTATAATATCTTGGGAAAGGGGACAAATTTTTCACAGTTTGGATGCCACACCCACCATGCCATAAGGAAAGATACATGATATAGGGAGATTCTGGCATTTTACCCATTTTTTAATAAAAAAATTGGCGATATGTCCCTGTTTCCAAACTATATAGGGGCGTACCCTTGTTTCGAAACTCGATTTTATCAAAATCGAGTTATGCTCGATCAAACTTTAAAAAAAAAAAAAAAATTTGCATGGAACTCGAGTTTAGGGAGATTGAGTTCCAAAACGCCGTTATATGGTTTTAAAATGTCACTATAGGGCTTAAAAATGCCAATTTGCTGGAAAACACAACTATAGGGTTTTAAAACGTCACTATAGGGCTCCCTGAACCTGGTATGTGGTGATCACACTTATAAAAAAAAAAAAAAAATTTGCAGGAAAACGCCACTATAGGGCTTTAAAATGTCATTATAGGGCTTAAAAACACCACTATAGGGCTCCCTGAACTTGGTATGGGGCAATCACACTTATAAAAAAATTTTGCTGGAAAACGCTGCTATAGGGCTTAAAAACGTCACTATAAGGCTCCCTGAACTTGGTATGAGGCGATCACACTTATTAAAAAAAAAAAATTGCAGGAAAACGCCACTATAGGGCTATAAAACGTCACTATAAACCTTAAAAATGACACTATAGGGCTCTCTGAACCTGGTATGGAGTGATCACAAAAAAAAAAAAAAAAAAATTGCATGGAACTTGAGTTCCGTGCAATTTTTTATTTTTATTTTTTTAAAGTTTGATCGGGCATAACTCGATTTTCTACAAATCAAGTATTTAATTGAAACTTGATTTTAAGGTAATTGAGTATCGAAACAGAGGCATGCCCCTATATAGTTTGGAAACAGGGGCATATTGCCAATTTTTTTTTTTTTTTTAAAAAGGGGTAAAATGCCAGAATCTACCATGATATAGTAAGGAGTATGCATCATCATCATCATCAGAAAGTTTTTGCGGAAGCAATATAAAACAAAAATTTATATTTTCATTTAAAGATCGTTGTATCACACAACCATAGATTTTAAATAGAACAAAATTGCGAACCTCTCTTAGCAACCCAAGCGTGTTGCCTCCCAAGGTATTCACGTCTCTGTGTGTGTTTCTTTTTGGGTTTCCAGAAGACTGCAGTATCACTTAGTAGTTTTGATGGCCAATAACTGATTTGATTTTTTTTTTAATCTTATTTTTATTTAAGACTTCTAAAAACCCAAGAGAGAGATTGGACGTGGGATCCTTAGGGATCCTAATCTTCAGCTGTAGGATTAATCAATAACTTTTTGAATGTTGTTGACTTATCTTGAAACTCTTTCAAAATTATTCCTTAATTTTCTCAACCATATCAAGAAAATATTTGAACTTCTACAGATTGCAATAATGTCCATCAACACATTGCAATTGACCCCCGAAGATTAGAGAATTACAATTGAGGTCCCATTACTTACAATTTTATATCTATGTCCTTCCACTAAACTATATTCCCACAAGCCACTAGGACTGGATTAATATCACTGTCATGTCCCTAACTTATGTAACCCTTAATTTCTTGATTTCATAATTTCTATTGGACTCCAAAATATCTTTGAAAAAACTCTTTAAATATATATACAATATTATATATATGAAAAATATTCTTGAAAAATGTCATCGGCCGATTTTGTTTTGAGTCCAACTTCAATATGAAAATCAACTGAATATACTATCTTTTTTAAAGACTGGTGGATTCATTGTTGAGCATTTACATATTTTACTAATTACACACATGACCCAACGTGCCTGTATATAGCCTTTAAAATTAGCATCACCAGTTGACATTGTCAAAGTTATGTGCATAATAAATAAATATACACAAATCTCTAATGTTTAAGGACAATAGAAAAATTGTGATAGAACAATCTTTTAATTAACAGTGATCACTCCATAAGGTGTTCTTGATCGGATCCAATTCAGTGTATGTACTTGTTACATTACACCCACTTGTCTGCTTAAAGTCACTATCTCAATGATGGAGTAAATCATCTTATCATATAGCAGCACAACAAGTGTAGGCTTTAGTGGTGATATTCAATTAATATCACAGCCTAGAACAATTTAATAATATATGAAAAATCATTACTTCCTGTCTTTGGTTCCTTTACTATTAACATGATTTTTCTACAAAGGCGACATCACATGCCACGTTTAAAAAATAAAATATACCTAAAAAAATTATGTATGTGAAAATAAAATTTTATTATCAAATAAAAATGCGTAGTATTGTTTTTAAGGGCACATAATTCTAACAATCTCCCACTTGCACTTAAAACCAATCATACATGTATTTAATACCCATTGCTTCCAAATGTTTCTCAAACACCTTTTGAGACAATGCCTTTTTGAGTGGATCTGCAACATTATTGGCAGAGGCAATCTTTGTTGTAAAGTTGTGATTTACAACTAATTTGTGTTGGCTTTAATTCCGTGCCAAATTTGATTGTAATTTTGTTTAATCTTTTGTATCCTATATTTTATGTGGGATTTCATTGTAAGGGTTGTGTGTGAGAGAGAGTGTGAAGAATCAAGGTAAATTGAAGATCAAAGAAGTTTTCATGGGTAGCTCGCGAAAAGCCTTCCCACGAAGTGAAGCATGTGCTCAGCATATGACTGGAATGCGAAGAGTCATAATAGATGGTGATAGTTGGTTTTCATGAGTATCTCGCGGGTAAGGCCTTCATGCGAGATACCCGCGAAACATTCTATTTTGCCAATTTGTCATATTTGATACACCAAGTCTCTACCCACACTATATATACCCTCATTACCCACATATTGAGAGGAGTGCTTTTCAAAAAGAAAACCCTAGCCTCCTTAAGAGTGAGAGATTGTCATACTCACAACTCTCTACACAATTCATTGTGGTTTTCCTCAACTCCTCCCTCTCAGTTTCCAAATCCTTAAGAGGTTGATAGCCCAAACACTTACCACACCCATCTTGAGTGTAAAGTGAGGTTTTGGTGCTGCTGGGAAGCATTGGAAAAAGCGCCATTTGTTTGGTGGATACAATCGAGCTGAATTGCGTGATTCGGAGAGCTAGAGAAGACAAGGTTTCGTTAAGTCAGTTGGTAGCAGGAGCTTGGAGGGCTCGAATACATGGGGTAGACTAGGCTTGAAGGGTTTTTTGTTATTCGTGTACTCCAACTTATTCTCTAGTGGATCGATTTACCACTTGGAGGGCGGCGGAGTGGTTTTTTGCTGAGTTCTTCAGTTTCCTCTTCAATAACACATCGACGTGTTATCTTGTGTTTGCATTTTTCTTCCCTACTCTTTTAGCTTTCATTTTATTGCTGTGATTTAATGAATATGGCATAGAGTAGTTATATTGTTTATCCGCTCGCATTTACTCTATTTCGCACTTAGTTTAAGTTAGAGTAAAATCAACTGAGTCGTAAGTTTAATTTGGGGGTCTAAACAGCTCTTGTGTTTTCACACAAATTCGAGCTTTCAATTGGTATCAGAGCGAGTGCACTTGCTGTGGTTTCATTACCTAAGTGTGGTCCTAGACCCTGTTTGAGATAGACCAATCTCTATCGCTTAATGCTCCTCCATACTTTGATGGAAGCAATTATGCTTTTTGGAAAGTCCGTATGAGGGCATTTCTATGTTCTATTGATGATAGTGTTTGGGACGCTGTTGAGATAGGATGGACTAGGCCGGAGGCCACAAAATCCACATGGGATAAGGCATCTCTTGCGACAGCTAATGCTAATAGCAAGGCTTTAAATGCAGTTTTTTGTGGTGTTTCCCTTGATGAATTTCACAGGATCTCTTATGTTACAATTGCCAAGGAGGCGTGGCAAATCTTGGAGATGACCTCTAAAGGCACTAAAAGGTTGAAGGACACCAAGTTGCAAATGCTTACCACACGTTTCGAGGAGTTGAAGATGAGTGAAGACGAGTCATTCGACTCATTTTATGGGAAGCTAAATGAAGTGGTGATTGGGCAATTCAACTTAGGAGAAAAGACAGAGGATTCCAAGATTGTAAGGAAGATTCTATGCTCATTGCCGGAGAGTTTTCGTGCAAAGGTCACTGCCATCGAAGAAAGCATAGACCTTGATGAGATTAAAATTCAAGAACTCATCGGTTCTCTTCAAACCTATGAGCTATCTCTACCATCTCAAAGGAAGAGCAAATCACTTGCTCTCAAGACAGTTAATGAGAGATTAGAAGCTCAAGACTCCTCAGATGAGGATAAGGATGAAGTTGAAAGGGATGTGGCATACCTTGCCAAGAACTTCCGTAAGTTCCTAAAGTTCAAGAGAGATAGAAAGTCTTTTAAGAAGGGCAAATTCTCAAAGTTCAAGAAGGACAAGAAAGACTTCAAGAAGAAGGATTCAAGAGATTCCTCACCATTTGAAATGGTCACGTGCTTTGAGTGCAAAGGGCATGGGCATGTGAAGAAGAATGCCCCACGTATTTGAAAATGAAGGGTAAAGTCTTTGCAACTACCCTTAGTGACTCAAATGGTTCAAATTCTGATTTGGAAAAAAGTTGTGATAGAGAAGGAAATTACTCCGCATTTATGACCATTGCACCCGTGGACTTATCGAAAGATTTAAGCCTTCTAGTGGAAGAACTTGGTGAGCACACTAAAGTCGAGTCTATGGGAATTGGGAAAGAATTGGATGATGAAGATGAAGGAACCAAGGAATTGCAAGAATCTTATAATTCTCTTCTTGAGAAAATCGGAGAGTATGCTAGAGTGGCTAAGGCAGCCATCAGAAAAATGAAGAAAGCTAAACAAGACTACAAGAGCATACTTGTAAGGTACAAGGAAATGAAGTGTGAAGTTGAGGCGTTGAATGGAGAACTAACCGAGGCCTACTCCAAGATCAAGTTTCTCGAGCTTGAAGTGATTCAAGCTAATGTGAAAGTGGAGTGTGTTTCCTCCAAGAAACTTGACGAAGTGCTTGCACATCAAAAGCGTTTTTCTGACAAAAGTGGCTTAGGATATGCTGGAGAGAGTAGTTCAAGTGCCAATGTGTTCAAAGAGATGAAATTTGTTAAAGCTAAGCAACCAATGGTAGCAACTCCAAGTGTCGAGAATGTAAAAGTGGAGAAGAAGCCAAATGGAACTGATCAAAAGGTTTTGACAAAACCTCAAAATCCATTTGTGGCCAAACCCAAGGCTAAAGGGAAGTCTCTCCCAAAGTCTCAAAGAGGTCCTCAGGTTTAACACTTTTGCCACCATTATGGAGTTAGAGGACACACAAGACCTAACTGCTATAAACTTCACGCATTGAAGAAAGCGGATTCTCAAAGGCTAAGAGGACAAGGAAAGGGAAATTGGAACGCCAAGCAATCAAAAGGGTGAGAAACTAATTCCGGTTTTGATGATGTGATAAAGATAATTAATACCATCACTTCTTGTTTGACAAGCTTCAGTCAAAAGTTTGAGAATCACAGCTCTAGTACCCAATCCTCTAGGGATATCACCCCAAACGCACGTGTCGTGTGGGTGAAGAAGGGTACACGTGCATAAGCATTTGAACATGTCCATGCATCAATTCTTCCTATATGTTGTGACTTTGAATTGCTTGCTTGCTTATGGTTTAGATTCTAGCATGTTTCTGTTCAAGTTTGTTCTGTGCTTGTTGTTTTTGTTGATCTTACTTTACATGTTTTGTTTTTGAGTCTGTTGAAAAATTCAGAAACCCATAAAAATTGAAAAATCTCTAAAAAGTTTGATCACTTGTGTTGTGTATATCACATGTGAGTTTGGCCTAGTACCTTCATACTAATGGCGTAGTGCATTTATGAGCTCAGCTTATTATGTATGCATATCTATCTTTGTGGGAAAAATCTTGAAATATATGTGTGACTGTTGTAAATCGATCTTCAAGCTTGTCATGAATGATTGGTCAATAGTCTTGATGGTTTTGATACATGCATAGACTTGTGCCTATATATCTTCCCACATTTTTTATGTTTTTGCTGTATAGCTTAACAAATATCAAATCTCGAAAAGAGAAAATGAGCTGTAAAAGCCGTCGCACATACTAGTATTTGACTAGGAAAAAAGGAAAGCGACTTGTATTGAAATGTATGGTGCCCAAAAAGCCAAAGGCTTACTCACAAAATGAAATATCAAAAATTTCTGACACCGATCTCAAAATGAGATGTATTGTTCAAAAATGATCAAATGTTATAATTTGTAAAGAAGCCAAATGAAAAGCTTCAAAGATATGTGATAGGCCACAAATTGAATGACCCATTGTGATAGAAATTAATTAATTAATTAGTCAAGTTATTAATTAATCAATTTATCATGCAAACGCGTGGTAGCACAAACAAATCACCAATAAACTAAAATTGCAGTGGAAATTAAAAGACACGGTGATTTGTTTACGAATGGGGAAAAACCTAACGGCAAAAACCTCACCGGGTGATTTTCAGGTTACCACTCCCGAAACTCCACTATTATCACAACAAGCGGTTACAAGCAAGGAATCTCAAGTACCTTACCAACCTACAGTTGAACCCTTACCCCAATACCCAATCGGACTTGTTCTATAGTGACAGTTTCCCTTTCTGATGCACGGCTCCCAAGTATGTGACTAACCAATTACGCGGATCGCAGTACGTGACTTCAATCACCAATCTGAAAAGATTATTGGCTGCAAAGTTCTTCAGTTCATCCACACGATAAAGATCAGGAAGATGCTTGGTCACAAAACCCTATGGTGCAAATACACAGCAACTTCTCCAAGAAAGAGATGAACTAGGTCAAGAACTTTGTCTCCGGTCACAATTTGCTTGAACAGGGTTTACTCAATGCTTGTGCAACTTGTGTACTGCTTGATGGCTCTTAAAACAATCCTTTTGTATGTCTAGGGTTATGAGAAAAGAAAGCCCATAGACAGATTCATGGATCCCAAGAAAATCAGAGTTGAAATCTGAAATTCTTAAACCTCGATAGATAGGAGGTGTCGAGCAGGTATCGACCAGCTGTCGAGCTTTAATGATTTTGCACTCCTTACTTTATTTCTTAAACAGACTTGAAGGTTTCAACACTAGATCTTGAAACGTGGTTTCTTGAAGTAGTTAAATACATCCTAAGTCTATCCAAATACAAGTAGAGTGCTTTTTGTCAAAGGATAAGCCAATTACATAAAATCATGAGATATGTTCTTAACATGTGAAACACATATGTCCTAACAATCTCCCCCTTTGGCAATCCGTGACAAAACCACAACTAACAAATGAGCATATGAGAGAAGTCATAAATCACTTAACTCATATTCACTTGTTGAATACAATAAAATCTATCTTAACACAAACTCTTGAAAAACTTTGCAAGAAGAGAGTTTATGGCAAGTAGACTTTGACAACCTGTATTTCTGAAATATTTTAAACAAAACTCATCAAGACATCTTTGTGTAAAACAGAATAATAGATTGCATACAAATAAATAAGAAGCATCTATATAAAGAGAGAAAAGAAACAACACATGAAAGGGTAGGTGAAAGAAAACATACATTAACAATATATAAGAGAAAATAAGTACAATGTATGTCTATAGATGGTCACAAGACCTCATATACAAGAACAATGTATCTAATAAAGAAAGAAAAGAAAAAGATACATAATATCCTCACTACATCCCTCAAAAAAATAATAACAACACTCCCTTTAACAAAATGATCCCAAAAACTAACTTTCTCCCTAAGTGTGACTACTCTCATATCCAAAACTACTTCCCCTTTTTGTCACGGGTGACAAAGGGTAGAGTGTCAAGTAGACATCTCATCGGTAAAGCTAGTATCTCCATCATCATCTAAAGCGTCATCGTCATCACCATCATCATCATCACCATCCTCAGCATCGGAATCGGAAGCAACTGGATGAGGTGGTGAAGGAGTAGGCTTAAGTGCAAAGCCGGCCATAGCCGCCTGCCGTCGTGCAATACGACTGACATGAACGTTCACCTGATACAACTCCGTAGAGAGTGTATCCAGGCGAGCATCCATGCGCTGCAGCTATGCCATGACGTCTCCCAAAGACACATCACCGGAAAAGGAAGGAGCAGAAAAAGGAACGGAAAAATGGCGTAGAATCCTCGTGATAGCGGAAGGAAAGATGAACTTATCACGGGACGCCGAACCCAAATGAACATCTATGATAGACAGAATGAAGTGAGAGGAAAAATATATAGTGAGAAGACCTTTAGTAAAAGGTCGACATGGTGTAAAAAGAAGCTCACTCCAAGCAGTAGGGCGCTCACAAAAAGAAGACATGAGCTCATCTTTGGACACTGTCCTCAGACGCTCATAGCTAGGATAGTCAGGAAACTTTATCCTGGGGACATGAAGCACATTCGCAACCAGTTGCGGTGTGACAGGGACGCACGTACCTTGGACGCGAGTGAAAAAGAGAGGTACTAAACGATCTATCCCGTGCATGTTGGAGTAAAACTCTTGGATAAGCACGAGAGGACATGTGATTGGGACGTCACATAGTGACTCCCATCCCCTACTGTGAATGACAGAGGGAAGGTCAGTGTTGGCAAAGTCCGACAATACGACTTGGCGTTCCGAATGAATGCCTCGTCTAGAGAAGTTCTCCGAAAATGCCTTGAAGGCATCATCATCACGGAACCAAATAGTAGAAGGAGGAGGATCAGAAGATGAAGAAGCACCAGAATGAAGAGGGTTCCGGGTTAGAGTGGATTTACGCTTAGGTGCCATAGACATGACTAACGTAAACTAACAGAGAGGGAGAGAAAGAATGACAAACAGAAAAGTCCCAAGCAGTTTCAAATATATTAAGTATATTGAAAAGAAGTACGTATGCATGAGAAATGCATGAACATGTGACATGCAAAAGAAAATGCATCATGGGCTCAACCCAATTCAAACCTATCAACACATAACCATATAGCACACATCTAAATGCATGACAATATCATTATAATGCTAATGTGATGTAATGTATGAGGTTTTAAACATATTTATATGAAAACCAATCCCAAAATTTCATCAAACTCTCATCAATTTCGGAAAACCCCAAAACCTAGGTTTTAAATCATGAAATGCATGAAACAGAAAGGATTAGGAGCTTACCAAGTAAGGAGAAACTTGAAAAAGCTTGAAGAATCCTTGAGGAAGAGGTTTGGAGGGAAATGGAGAGTGTTTGGGAGATGAACAGTCGCGGATAGATGGAGAGAGATCGAAGAAATGAGAGAAGAATCGTGATTGAGAAATATATAGACCCTTCAGTAATGCTCGACAGCTGAGGTGTTAGGAGGTATCAAGGAAGCTATCGAGGTAGGTGTTGAGGATATGGTCTTCGACAGCTGAGGTATCGAGCAACAAAGAGTCAGATTCTAGAACAGAAGCTCGATCGATCCAGTAGGTGTCGAGGAGCTATCGTGAAGGCAGAAGCTTTCTTGATCGATCCACTAGGTATCGAGGAGGTGTCGAGATTGTGTTTAAAAAAAAATGCTTGAGAAGCTCGACAAATAGCAAGGTATTGAGGAGGTGTCGAGACAGCTTTTCAAAACAGTTTTTCGAGATGTGAAAAACACAGATATGAATGCAATCCAACATACAACTCAACAAATGATCCAATCAACAGAAAAATCTCTCAAAATAGTCTCTCAATCCAAAAAAAATTTTGAGCACAAGGATCTCCAAAACACACACACACACACACTAAACAAGTCTAACCAATTTTATATTTCACAAATAAGTCACGACAGTTTAGTGAGCATACATTATCACATGTAAAACTTGTGATGGCCAAATCACATTGTATCTGCACATGTATCAAGAATAACGAAGAATATTGTGTGTTGTGTGTGAAAAACATCGCAAGATTGCATAAGTGTATACATGTTATGATGATTTGAGATATGAGAAAATAGCTTTAACTCACACACAATCATAACTGCTTGATGGGGACTATCACCTTCAAGGTACATCCTATAACTCCCACATCTCCTAGAATACACGCTTGCAATCATATTTAAAAGCATTTTTGATCTTTTTGCTTTTGATTTTTCTTTGCATATTTTTCTTTTAAGTGTATCATACATGGGCTTATTAGAGAGAGAAGAAATACCCAATGATACTTGACATTCCACTTTTGCTATGCCTAAGCACACAAATGTCATTGACATCACACTTTTGCTATGTCGAAGCATACAGATGTCATACATGATTGGCGGGCAACAGTGGTGAGATGGTTATTAATGCCTTTCTCTCGGGATTTTTTAGTCCTTCCCGTCAAAAAGAGTGATATGAGTGTTAAGTATAAGAGACAACTCAATCTTACTCATCACAAACAAGAGCCACAAAGCTCACTTGCTTAGTTGTGCATAGAGATGCTTATCTAAGCTACAAAAGACACAAAGTTTAGAAAATTTTGTTTCAATGGCCATCCAAGGTACACAAGTACCAATGTACACAAAACACACACTATTTTGTATTTTATTGATTTTTCAATTTTTTTTATATTTTTATATCAAAACAAAATAACCAAAAACTAAAAATAAACAAACAAAAATATGGTAAATAAAGCAAAGCATAAAACTAGACTAATTAAAAAAAAACAAAACACACAAGTAATGCAATAAGCAAAAACAAGAAGATAGAAGAAAGTGATAAAATCACTTAGAGTCCTTTTTCTTCCACACCTTGGAAGAACCTTTCCTTTGTCTAAACCCTTGAACCGATGGTGAGGGGGAAGAATTGAAACCGTTCAAGTTTGAAAGGAACATGAGGGCCTTGAGAAGGTCACCGAGAGGAGCGAGAGATGATTGAACCTGATTTTGGCTTCCAGATGCTATCATGCCATTGCTCTGTTAAGTGGCTAACCACTTATAGCAATTTGGTCGAGTATGATTGGTAGCTCCATAATGATGACAAAGATGCTGCTTCTTTTGTTTAGGCTTTTGAAAGTTAGCCTTCTTAGCTTTAGGATTTTTAGCATCTTTCTTATCTAGTTTAGGGGGTGCTCCTAAGATAGATTTACCCTTGTCTAAGTTCTCACTAGCTAGACTAATTTTAACATTAGTGTTCTCAATTTCAGTATTACTGGCAGGAGGAACAAAAACAGTAGTACTAGTAGAAGCAGTATTAGAGGAAGAAAGACCATACCTTAAACCTGTTCGATCTGAAGTAGATTTCTGAATACTGAGCATCTCTTCTAGCTTAGCGCTTGAAGTCCTCTTCAATTAAGCTCTGACTTGAAACAGCTCTGCCTCAAGCTTCTTGTTCTTCTCAGCCAAGAAATTGTTCTCAAACCTCAGTACTCCAATAGTTTGATTAGCCTCATCAAACTTTGTGGATAATTCTTCACGGTCAAGTTCCACATCACTGAGTTTCTTGGTGGCCAGCTTATAAAGTTTCTCATGTTTTTCAGAAACTTTGTACAATTTCTCATAGGCTGTATGGATATTATCTTGATCATCCATCTTCTTAAATTTGGACTCCACCAATTCTTCTTCTTCGTCCACATCTTCAACAATCCCATCAGTAGGATTGACAGTGGCAATGAAGGCATTCAAGATTCCGTCGTCCTCATTGTCGGAATCTTCCTCGGGCTCAATGTCGCTCAAGGTAGTAGCAAATGCCTTACTCTTCCCAATGCTCTTTAGATATGTAGGACACTCATGTTTCATGTGCCCGAAGCATTGACATCCAAAACACTCAGGTCCTGCGGGAACAGTGTACTGACCACCTTCTTTAGCATCCTTCTTCCCTTTGTCTTGCCCTTTAAACCGAGAAGAACTGGATTACCTGTGGTCCTTGTCGAAGTTTCTCCCGTTGGCATTCTTCATAAACTTCTTGAATTGCCTTGTAATGTAGGACTTCATCTTGGAATCTTCATCATCAGAAAACTCATCTGTCTCACTGCTCTTAACCTTCGGTGCCATGCTCTTGCCTTTACCCATCTTGCCAATCCTTGTCAATCCTAACTCATAGGTCTGCAAGTTTCCAACCGGCTCAGTCAGATGAATCTTATCAATATTCTTTGATTCCTCTATTGCCGTGATCTTGGCATGAAATATCTCGGGTAGAGATCTGATCACTTTTCTTACAATCTTGGGTTCAGAAATGGTTTCCCCAAGATTGAAGGTTGAGTTTACTATGTCCTTAATCTTGGCATAGAACTCATCAAACGACTCATCCTCCTCCATCTTTATTTCTTCAAAGCTTGTAGTGAGCCTCTGAAGCTTTGAATCCTTGACAGCCTTTGTACCTTTATAGGTTGTCTGGAGGATGGTCCATGCTTCCTGTGCAGTTTCTGTGGAGGATATCTTCTTAAACTCCTCATTAGTGACCGCACTGAATAATGCATTCAATGCTCTTCTGTTGAAGTTAGCCACCTTAGTCTTTGCTTCATCCCAATCGGCTGGCGCTTCCTTTTGCTTGGTCCAGCCAATCTCTACAGCTTGCCACACCTTCTCATCTAAAGACTGCAAGAAAACTCTTATGCGTACTTTTTAGCATGCATAGTTAGTGCCATCAAATAAAAGAGGTATAATTAATGACTGTCCTCTATCCATGACAACAGGGGTCAATGGATCAACACAGCAAAGATTAAACCCTAATCAGAGTGTGCCCGCTCTGATACCACTTGATAGGCCACAAACTAAATGACCCTCTGTGATAGAAATTAATTAATTAATTAGCCAAATTATTAGTTAATCAATTTATCATGCAAATGCGTGGTAGAACAAACAAATCACCAATAAACTAAAATTGCAGCGGAAATTAAAAGACACGGTGATTTGTTTACAAATGGGGAAAAACCTAACAGCAAAAACCCCACCGGGTGATTTTCAGGTCACGACTCCCGAAACTCCACTATTATCACAACAAATGGTTACAAGCAAGGAACCCCAAGTACCTTACCAACCTACAGTTGAACCCTTACCCCAATACCCAATTGGACTTGTTCTTTAGTGACAGTTCCCCTTTTTGATGCACGGCTCCCAAGTACGTGATTAACCAATTGCGCGGATCCTAGTACACGACTTCAATCGCCAATTTGAAAAGATTGTTAGCTGCAAAGTTCTTCAGTTCATCCACACGATAAACATCAGGAAGATGCTTGGTCACAAAACCCTATGGTGCAAATACACAGCAACTTCTCCAAAAAAGAGATGAACTAGGTCAAGAACTTTATCTCCGATCACAATTTGGTTGAACAAAGTTTGCTCAATGCCTGTACAACTTGTGTACCGCTTGACGGCTCTTAAAACAATCCTTTTATATGTCTAGGGTTAGGAGAAAAGAAAGCCCATAGACAGATTCACGAATCCCAAGAAACCCCATAGATTCACGAATCACGAATCCTATAGATAGGTATCGACCAGCTGTCGAACTTTAATGATTTTGCACTCCTTGCTTGATTTCTAGAATAGACTTGAAGGCTTCAACACTAGATCTTGAAACGTGGTTTTTTGAAGTAGTTAAACACATCCTAAGTCTACCTAAATACAAGTAGAGTGCGTTTTGTCAAAGGATAAGCCAATTACATAAAATCATGACATATGTTCTTAACATGTGAAACACATATGTCCTAACAATATGTAATCATTTTCTTGTGGGAGGTTATATATGTTCATTTCTATAATTGTGATAGACCACTTGATTTAGCACCAGTTGTGTATGAATTGATTGAATTGATCATTGAAACTTCACTTTGGACTAAGGACTATTCCACATTTGATACTCACACATAACACACAAGACTTTTGTTCAATGAATGCTTATTTCATTTGTGTGATTGTACATGATCAAATGTGATGTGTATACTCAATTGCTTGTCGATCAAATCCAAAAAGATTTTTGAGTATTTTATAAGTTTTTGAAAGTCTTTTTATGCTTTCGTGTTTTAAGTTTTTGTTTAAATTGCATTTTTTATGTTTTCATCAAAAACTCCTTCAGAGGCATTTTCGCGAGTAGCTTGCGACTAAGCTCTTCCTGCAAAAATGGGTTAAAGCAAAACATGAAAACACAAAATTTAGATAGAAACTTTTGCAATTGTCTCATTACTGTTTCGTGAGTAAAGTCTTTCCGCGAAAAGTTTTGTGCTTCAAAGGCATTTTTTGAGAGTAACTTTGCGAGAAGCTAACTTGTAAAAAACGCGTGTTTTTAGTTTTAAAGGGCTAATATAGATAGTTTTTCAAACTTACCTATTTTCCCTCACTTTGTCTCCCTCAAGCCTCAAACAACCCAAAACTTAATTTCTCTAAAAAACCCAACAAATTTCAAGTGCAAATCGTTTCAAAATCATTTCTAAGGTATGTTTATACAATCTCTTTTCTTTATTTCCTTAGATTATGTAGAAAATTTTCGGTTTTACTTGAATTGGGGTATTTTTGAAAAAGGGTTGGGAACTTTAGATTTTGTGAATTTTTTTTTTAATTTCTTGATTGGGCTTTGTCCCATTTGGTTTGTTTGTGTTTGTGTTGGCCAATTGTGGCAATTTTAACATGTATTTAGGCAAGATTCACCCATGTTTATGCATTGCCCACATGTTAGTTTTATAGGTACATATAAAGTGTTTGATAAAATGCCCAAATGGCATTTTGATATTGTTTTGGACTCCAATGAGTTCCAAACTTTGGGGATTACCATGATTGAGCTTGTTTATCATGTTTTGATCATTGGATGTGTGTTTTACACACTTTGACCCTAATGTGCTTAGTCATGCCTTGCACCTACATCACATATGCACACCACATGCACATTTGAAGCACACACTTGCACAATTGTCAATTGTTTTGCATTTCATTGATATTACATATTTTAGCACTTATAACATGATTGTGTGACATTGTTTTTGTTCCTTTTTAGGACTTTGTGCTAATTTTATGGACTAACTTGGTACTAATCAAGTTTGTGTTCTTGTTTTGTATTTTTGCATTTATTTCTCTGCTTTGTGTTTGTTTGTGCAGATGTCTCCCACTAAGCACTCTGCTTCCAAGAAATCTCAAAGCATCCATGCACAGACTCAGAGGACTTCAGAACCATTGAGGCAAACATGGCCTATAACAGCCGTTATAAAAGGCAACAGTAATCATGGAAAGGGTTGTGCTAATAGAGACCCTTGAAAACACTTCCATCCCTGAAGTGTTCAAGGAGAGAACTTGGACAAAGTTGCTAAATCCAAGTGGAAATGTATATGTTGAACTCATAAGGGAGTTTTTCACCAATGCCATTATGAAAGGAGACCACATCAACTGTTGGGTGCGACAAAAGGAATTCATTATCACAAGGGATTCCATTCAAGAGTTCTTAGAAGTTCGTCCACCATCTCAGCCAATCTCCGTACAATATGATGACAGATTGGACTCTCTTGAGCCAATGGCGGAGCTCCTTGGTGGCTTTCTTAAGAAGAAGTCAATGAACACCATCCTTTTCAATGTGAAGATGAGGACATTGGCCTATGTTATGATTCACAACCTTATACCTGGTGACGAACTTGACAACATTGTCCAGACCAAGAACCATTTTCCTATATGATCTCTTCACCCATAAGGAGATCGACATATGCGGTCATATATACCACCTCCTGACTAAGAGCATCACCAAGAGAAACTCAAGGACAATATTGCCATTCCAAAGTCTCATTATGGGTCTCATAGCAAAGACCAAGCTAAAGATTCCAAGCGGTCTTACCATTGTGCAAAAAGATTATCCCATTGGTGCTCATACTGTGACCCGAAGCAAAGCCCACATCACCAGATCAAGAACCAGCATTTCTTAAATCCCAAAGGATGATATTAAGGAAGAAGGTAGGAATACAGAGGAAGAAATTGATAGGTTCATCTTAGCCCTAGAGGGCTCTGCACAACCATTTTCCCAAGCACAAGCACGGGGACTCGATCATCTTGATCGCCTCATTGCAAGGGTAGAGTAGATGTATGGCATGCTCGAATCCCATGTGCAGCACACCTTAGATCAGTTTACTTATATCCAAGGCTAGATTACTGCGCTATCATCACAGATTAAAAACATGACGATGGAGCAGGGATCAGAATTAGAATCTGAGCTGTTTTAGCCTTTTTGGCCATTTCGATCAAAAAGGGGAGAAAAATTTTGAGGGGGAGATGCACAGTTTGAGGGGGAGCAGAGCAGATCATAGATATTGGTTTATTTTGGTGGTTTAGTGGTTTAATTATGCTTTTACCTTTATAGTTTTTATAACTCTTAGATATTTACATTGATTTCTTTTAAAGCTTTAAGTACTTTGGTTTAAAACTTTCAGTTTATATTTAGTACTTTGTTTTTATATCGCTTTGTAGCATTTTTTTAAGTACTTTTAGATTTTGTTGCATTATCTTGAGTACTACACACTTGTGCCCTTGTTGGATCTTGTATCCTTGATGTAAATACTTCTTGTATTCCGCATTGGTTATGTGTTGGACATGCAATTGATTTTTGCATTGCTCTTAATTGCATTGCGTGTCCGGCTGATCATTTACTAGCTAAAGGTTCATTGTAGTCATTCTTTAATGACTGACCCTGTTTGATCAAGATATGCTTAACTGTTTATATAGTGTTTATTACCTTGATCGCATTTTACTTGCTCATATACGTACCGTGTATTCAACTTGTCATAAGCTTATCGAAAGTTTTGTTTGTGTGCAAGTGTTTCAGGTTATAGATATATACATGCAAGTGCTTCACAGCTTCTAGATTAGTTTTGAGTGAGTTTTACCACTGTTTCCAAACTCACGTTTAAGTCTAGAGTCTATTTTAGGGGTTTTGTCACGGAATAGCCAAAGGGGGAGATTGTAAAGTTGTGATTTACAACTAATTTGTGTTGGCTTTAATTTCGTGCCAAATTTGATTGTAATTTTGTTCAATCTTTTGTACATCGTATTTTATGTGGGATTTCATTGTAAGGGTTATGTATGAGAGAAAGTGTGAAGACTCAAGATTAAAGGCAAATTGAAGATTAAAGAAGTTTTCGTGGGTAGCTCGCGAGAAGCCTTCCAGCGAAGTGAAGCATGTGCTCAGCACATGACTGGAATGCGAAGAGTCATAACAGATGGTAACAACTAGTTTTTGCGAGTGTCTCGCGGGTAAGGCCTTCTCGCGAGATACCTGCAAAACATTTTGTTTTGCCAATTTGTCATATCTGATACACTAGGTCTCTATCCACACTATATATACCCACATTACCCACATATTGAGAGAAGTGCTTTTCAGAAAGAAAACCCTAGCCTCCTTGAGAGTGAGAAATTTTCATACCCACAATTCTCTACACAATCCATTGTGGTTTTCCTCAACTCCTACCTCTCCATTTCCAGATCCTTGAGAGGTTAATAGCCCAAACACTTACCACACCTATCCTGAGTGTAAAGTGAGGTTTTGGTGTTGTTAGGAAGCATTGGAAGAAGCCATTTGTTTGGTGGATGCAATCGGGCTGAATTGCGTGATTCGGAGAGATAGAGAAGACAAGGCTTCATTAAGTTAGGTGGTAGTAGGAGCTTGGAGGGCTTGAGTACATGGGGTAGACTAGGCTTGAAGGGTCTTTTGTTATTTGTGTACTCCAACTTATTCTCTAGTGGATCAATTTACTGCTTGGAGGGCGATATATAGGTTTTTCTCCGAGTTCTTCAGTTTCCTCTTCGATAACACATTGGCGTGTTATCTTGTGTTTGCATTCTTCTTCCCTACTCTTTTAGCTTTCATTTTACTTTTGTGATTTAATGAATATGGCCTAGAGTAGTTATATTGTTTATCCGCTCACATTTACTTTTTTCCGCACTTAGTTTAAGCTAGAGTAAAATCAATCGAACCGTAAGTTTGATTTGGGGGTCTAAACAGCTCTTGTGTTTTCACACAAATTCAAGCTTTCATTTGTTATTGCTACATCACCTCTATGTATGATATCACATATCAAGTGATATTTACGTGTAATATGTTTTGTCCTTTGATGAGCCCTTCATTCTACTACATTTGCAATAGCCCCACTATTGTCACAATAGATAGTAATCGGTGGCTTAATAGAAGGAACAACTTTAAGTTCTTGAATGAACTTGCGAATCCACACAGCTTCCTTTGCAGCTTCACTTGCAGCTATATACTTTGCTTATGTTGTAGAGTCTGCAGTAGTATCTTGCTTGCAACTTCTCCAACTTATTGCTCCCTTGCCAAGAGTGAACACAAATCCATAAATTGATTTTCTACCATTAATATCAGATTGAAAATCTGAGTCTGTATACCCTTGGACAGTCAGATCCTCACTACCAAACACCAAGAAATAATGTTTGGTCCTATTTAAATATTTGAGGATATGTTTCACTGTTGTCCAATGCTAAAAACCTAGATTGGATTGATATCTACTCACAATGCTCACTGCATAACAAATGTTTGTCCTAGTGCAAAGCATTGCATACATGAGACTTCCTACAGTTGAAGCATATGAAAAATTCTCATTTTCTCTCTCTTCTTGTGTTTTAGGACACATTTGATTAGAGAGATGAACTCCATGTCTAAAAGGTGAAAACCCTTTCTTGGAATCTTGCATGCTAAACCTAGCCAATATCTTGTCAATATAATTGACCTGTGAAAGTCCCAATAACCTTTTCTTTTGGCCTCTAAACAATTTGATTCCGAGTATATAGGATGCTTCACCAAGATCTTTCATTGCAAAGTGACTAGATAACCATACTTTTATAGATGACATTGCTCCTACATCATTGCCAATAAGTAGTATGTCATCTACATAAAGAACTAAAAATGTAATAGTGCTCCCACTAACCTTTTTGTAAACACAAGGTTCATCCATATTTTGTGAGAAACCAAATGATTTGATTGCCTCATCAAAACAGATGTTCCAACTACGTGATGCTTACTTTAAGTCATATATAGATCTCATCAACTTGCACACCTTTGATTCTTGACCATGAGATATGAAACCTTCTGGCTGGTCCATAAAAATTTCTTCCCGAATGTGTCCATTCAAGAAAGTTGTTTTAACATCCATTTGCCATATCTCATAATCATAATGTGTAGCAATTGACAATAGAATCCTTATGGACTTTGGCATGGCTATTGGCGAAAAGGTTTCCTCATAATCAATTCCGGCCTTTTGATTATACCCTTTTGCCACTAGCCTAGCTTTATAGGTCTCCACCTTACCACTAGGTCCTATCTTCCTTTTGTAGACCCATTTACAACCAATAGGCTTAATACCTTCTAGTTTGTCTACTAAGGTCCAGACCTGGTTGGTATACATTGAGTCCATCTCTGATTCCATGGCCCTTTTCCAATTCTCAACATCCTTCTCAGTCATTGCTTCTTGATAAATAAAAGGATCATTATCATGCTCCTCTGACTCCATTATATAAATCTCATTTAACAAAGTGAATCTAACTAGAGGCCTGATAGTCCTTTTACTACATCGAGCCTCTTGAATTTTGCTTGGTTCAGTAGGCACTATTACTTGCTCTTCATTATTCTCATTCAACTCAGCCATTGGGTTATCAGTTTGTTCATCAAGAGAAACTTTTGCTCTACTTTCATTTAAGCTATAATCTTCCTTAAGAAAAATAGCATCCTACTCACAAAAACTTTTTGCTCACTAGGATTGTAAAAATAGAAACCAGTAGACATCTTCGGATAACCAACAAATAAACATCTATCACTCCTTAGTCCTAGCTTAACCATATTAGACTTTCTAACATGTGTTGGACAAACCCATAGCTTTAAGTGATTTAGACTTGGTTTCTTACCAATCCATAACTCATATGGGGTATTAGGAACTGATTTGGTAGGGACTCTATTTAATAAATAAACAGTAGTCTCCAAAGTATAAGCCCAAAATGAAATTGGCAACTCTGACATGCTCATTATGGAACAAACCATATCTAATAAGGTTCTATTTCTTCTTCCAGCTACACCATTATGTTGAGGTGTGGCAGGGGGAGTCAATTGAGAAATTATCCCATTTTCTTTTAGATATTCCTTAAATTGATCCAAGAGGTATTCTCCTCCTCTATCAGAGTGAAGAACTTATATGCATTTCCCAACTTGTTTCTCAACCTCATTACGAAATTCTTTAAACTTTTCAAAGGATTCAAATTTATGTTTCATTAGGTACAAATAACCACACCTAGAATGATCATCAATAAAAGTAATGAAGTAATAGAAACCATCTCTTGCCATGTGATTCATAGGACCACAAACATCAATGTGTATTAATCCTAATACATCAGTGGCTCTAGCTCCCTTTCCTATAAAGGGACTTTTGGTCATTTTCCCTTGTAAGCAAGGCTCACAAATTGGATAAGGCTCTACCTTCAAAAGATTCAATGGCCCATCCTTTACCAATCTATTGATTTGGTCAATATTGATATGACCAAGCCTTAAGTGCCGCAAATACATAGGATTAACATCTCTTTTTCTTTTAAGAGATAACACACTCGCAGCAATATCATTCTCAACACAATTAATCGAATTATCAATAAAACTCAAAAAATAAAGACCATCTTGTAAAATGCTAGAATTTACAAATTTATTATTAAACTTAACAACAAGTTTAGAAGTAAAAAAGAAATGAATATCCTGAACAACCAAGTTTTGAAACTGAAACTAAATTTCTTCGCACTTTTGGCACATATAAGCAATCTTCTAAGACAAGAGTTCTACTAGAAGATAATTCTAAATAAAAGGTTCCAATGACAGTGGCTGCAACAGTTGCACCAGTCCCCTTCTTTAGGATCACCTCCCCTTCATTTAGCCTTCGGGTCTCCTTGAACCCCTGCAACAGATTGCAAATGTGTGAGATTGTACCAAAATCTACACACCAAGAATCAAATGGACCATCCATTAAATTTGTTTCAATAACAAGCAAATTAGGCATACCTTCTGTAGGTTTGTCATTCTTCAGAGAAGCCAAATAATGGCGACAGTTTCTCTTCCAATGACTAGGCTTACTGCAATGGAAAAAATTTCCTTTTGCTTTCTTTTTCTCAGTGTCCTTATTCACTTTGTCACCCTAAGCCTTATTGAATGACTGAGACCCTTTTCTCTTAAAGTTCTTACCCTTAAGCTTCAACTTAAGAGAAGTATCAGATTTTTCAGCCAACATTATAGTAGGCTTTTCTTCCTTGATAAGATCCTCAACTTGGATCTCACTATCAATTTCTGCACCAAGCATATCCAGTTCGTTGATGAAAGAAATCATCTTTAGGACATGTTCCCGAACTGGAGTTCCTTCCACCATTTTGGTGGACATGAGATTTTTCATAGCAGTTTGCCATGCACTTTTGCTTTGTTCTCCAAACATCTCTTTGAGGTGCAACATCTTATCTTGTGTTGTAACTAGGCCTTGGCATTGTTTTTGCAACACATTGGTCATAGAAGCCATTATGTAGCATTTAGCCATTTCATCAGCCTCATGCCACTTATTAAATGCATCTCTCTGTTCCTCAATGGCATCAACTAAAGCAAGTTCTGGTGCCTCAATATTAAGGACATGAGCTATTTTATCAACAATGAGAACAATGATTAAGTTCCTTTTCCAATCTACATAGTTTGGTCTAGACAATCGATTTTCATCCAGAATCTTAGCTAAGGGATTAAAATTGGTCACAATGAATCTGCAAAATAATATTTTCACATACATATATCCATCAGATTCAGGTTTTTGAATAACTAATGGTAACTCCCACAAGAACAAAATATCATAAATTCCCAAAATAGAATATAATAATTATATTCATAAATAGTTCGAAGTGGGCATTGGGAACCCTTACCTTGCATGCTCCACTAATTTCATTTGAAATATACTGTGCATGCCATATAAAGGCAAATAAATACTATTTATCACGATTTCATCTTATGTTTCTAATTTTATTTAATTTGTCTATGACTCTTGATTTACTTTTGGCCTCCAAATCAAACATGTTTTACACTATATTAGTGGTCATGTTTATTTGGTTAAGTGCAAACCATTATTTGAGTGAGTTATATGTACTAGTATGATTATGTTGCTATTTTAGCCTCACTCCCACTAGTCATACACATACCTATCTTCCCAAGAAGTAAACAAGAAGAACTACTAAACCAAAATCAATTCTATCCTTTTGGCTTTGACAAAATTTTAATTTAATAGAACCTTTATTCACTGACAATGGAGGGCCATAGGAATTATTCTATAAAATAATCCTATTTAGCACTTAATATATATTACTACTGGGACTGTTTAAATATCATTCTTTATATATCGGATACAACTCCAACTAATTGAGATTCAACACCTTAATTCTGCAATACTCAAGATTTTATCAACATAAAAAGATGAGTCAATGAACTAAAACATATCAACATGGGTTACACAAATAATCACATATACATGAAACCATAATAGACAATCTATAAAGTAATAATAGCATTACGGCGCACAACTCAAGAGTAGATGCAAGAGACATGCGACTTCAACAACATATTTGTCAAATATAATCAAGAATACAAAAAACAAATCGGAACCAAACAATCAACATATCACATATATCAATCATGGCACAGATTTTTATTGCTCTCCACTTCTCCGAATAAAAGCAATTAACATATCACATATATCAATCATGACATATAGGAAATAAATCTCGGCAAGCATACTGATATAAATAACAATTCAAAATCCATGATTTAGTGTGGTTTGCTCTGGTACCACTGAAAGGTTTTGCGGAAGTAATATAAAACAAAAATTTATATTTTCATTTAAAGATTGTTGTACCACACAATCATGGTGTCTAAATAGAACAAAATTGCATACCTCTCTTAGCAACCCAAGCATGTTGCCTCCCAAGGTATTCACGTCTCTCTGTGTGTTTCTTTTTGGGTTTTTAGAAGACTGCAGTATCACTCAGTAGTTCTGAAGAGGATAAAATTAAAGTAGATGGACTCATCCAAAAAAGCCTTCCATAGGTGACGGTACTGAGATAATGGATGATCAAAATATAAGGACAAGACGATGGATTAATACGTCGAACGGAGAATATACAAAACAAATGGATCCTCCATAGTGGACAGATTCTAGCTATATGGATGAAAAGGGGACAGATATCAAGGCCACATGGCACCAACGTGGCTTAAGTGGTCTCCAAGGAACTCTAAATGGAAATGTCTTGCACCCTACGATTAACCCTAGTCAATAGAATCCTTATATGGGAAGAATCCCGCAAAATGTGTACATTTATAAAAATCTTCCCCACAAGGAAATATCTTCTTAGTTAAGAAATGAAGATTAGTTCTACATTACTATAAAAACCCAAAACCCTCAGAAAACAAGGTATGCATAATTTACCCCAGTTCTAACACTCTAGAGTTGTAAAAGTTCTCTAACTTAACCTTCGAAAGGTATTTGGCTGGTACCACACCAGTACTCTCTACAAGGTTTTCTTTGTTTCTGTTTCGCAGGTTCTGTCTAGAGCACGTGAGGACCATGTGGTTCACTAACGATTTTTGGCATCATTAGTTGGCACCATCTATGGGAAACACGAGTAGACTAGAAGCCACACTACCGTTTCCCGGACAACGAGTTGCATGGTATTTACTCGCTCGATGGCAACCAACAACAATTAAGATGAACACGCATTATTGCCCTTGAAAGACAGGTGCAGACCCTAGTTGCGGTGGTAGAACGCCTTACTAAACAAAACCATGACCTGGAGGAACAACCGTGCCAAGGGATGCGGGGCCTAATAGTCACGGAGAAGAGTAAGAGGGCACCAGCGTCGAAAGAAGGGACCGAGAAGGAATAGAAGGCAGCAATGCTCTGAGCAGACAAGAGCGACAAGATACCAGCCGTCCATTCGTCACAGAAACAACACCACCACATATGGTCGCGGAGATGCAGATGATGAAGGAGAGGATGGACATCATGATGAACACCCTCAGAGGACAGGTGTCAAGCGACCTCGACGAGTTAGTTCACTGAACAGACTCGCCTTTTACTGCATTGGTCACTTCATTCCCCCTTCCACTGAAGTTCTGTATGCCACAGGTAGAAACCTACGACGAGTCAAAAGATCCCTTAGACCACTTGGAATCATTCAAAACCCTCATGCACTTGCAAGGCGTGGCGGACAAAATCATGTGCTGGGCCTTCCCGATTACGCTGAAGGGTCCTACAAGGGTATGGTTTAGCAAACTAATGCCCAACTCCATCAGTACCTTCAAGGAGTTGAACGCGCAGTTTGCCTCGCACTTTATAAGGGGGCACAGGTATAAGAAGTCCACTGCGTGCTTGATGAGCATCAAGCAATGGGAGGAGGAAACGTCTCGCACTTTATAAGGAGGTCCTCTTGATTGATGAAGCTGATGACAAGATACCAGTGGCTACATTTACCAATGGGTTATAGAAGGGGAAGTTTCTGTTTTCCTTATACAAAAACGACCCAAAAATCATGTCGGATGTACTTTACAGAGCTACTAAGTACATGAACGCGGAAGACACATTGTTGGCCTGAGAAAAGAAGCCCAAGAAGAGGGAGAGACAAGAGGATGCACAGCAAGATTGAGGATAAAAGATGGCTAGGATCGAAGATTGGCAGGAGGATAGGCGCTCTAAACCCCCTACTGGAAGGTTTACCAGCTTCACCCTGCTGATCGCCCCAATTGATCAGGTATTGATGCAGATTAAGGACGATACGACCTTGACATGGACTGGCATGACACATCTGAGTACTATAACTTGAAGCAACAGATTGAGGCCCTAATTAGACAGGGGAAACTATAGTGATTCGTCAACAAAGAAAGGGTCGACCCACTATAAGAGCAGGCAGTAAGAAGGGAGGACGGGCGCCCCAAGCTCCCCTAGGGGACATAAGAATGATTGTAAGGGGCACCACAGCTTTTAGTTCGTCCAAAAAGGCACGTAAAACTTACCTAAGGATGGTTCAGAGCGTCTAGCTGACGGGTTTCGTTCCAAAGATGGCACGAGTCGACAACCCCATAATTGAGTCTTCAGTGGAAGATGCTCGATGTCTCCACCACCCGTATGACAACGCGCTCGTTCTTAGCATACGAGTAGGGGACTACAATACTCACCGGGTCCTTGTAGACAATGGGAGCTCTACTGATATCCTTTATTACTTGGAATTCCAATAGATGAGGATTGAGCGGGAGCGGCTGGTTCCAACTAACGAGCCACTTGTTAGATTCGGAGGAATGAGAGTATACCCACTCAATGCGATCACATTGCTCGTGATGGTTGGAGATTACCCTTAAACAGATTACGAAGGATGTCATATTACTGGTTGTTGACTGTTAGTTTGCCTATAATGCTATCCTGGGTCATCTAACCCTTAACTCATGGAAGGCCGTAACTTCAACTTACCACCTGATGATCAAGTTCCCCACCAAGTGCGGAGTGGGAGAGGTATGAGGGGACCAAGTAGCAGTGCACGAATGCTACATTGCCATGTTGGAGATGTTCACACATCAGATTGGGAGGAACGTTCAAGTCTATGTAAACGATATGTTGGTAAAAGGCCAATAGGAAGACGACCATCTGAAAGACCTCAAGGAAACCTTCGATACCCTTCGCTCTTACAACATGAAGCTAAATCCGAACAAATGCGCATTCAAGGTGACGGCTGGAAAGTTCCTGGGGTTCATGGTGTCCCAGAGAGGTATAGAGGTCAACCCAGACAAGGTACGAGTAATAATGGAGATAACACCGCCAATAAATATCAAAGAAGTACAAAGCCTCAACGGCAAAGTAGTTGCACTAAATAGGTTCGTCTTAAGAGTAACAGACAAATGCCTACCTTTCTTCCGCACATTGAAGAAGTCCTTCGAGTGGATGGTAGAATGTTAGCAGGCATTCGAAGACCTGAAGTCATACCTGTCCTCCCCACCATTGTTGAGTCCCTCCAAACCAAGGGAAGAACTATTTCTCTACCTAGTCGTCTCCTTGGCAGCCTTCAATGCAGCCTTGGTCAAAGAAGAGGATAGGGTACAGAAGCCTGTATACTACACAAGCCGGGTTCTCTAAGGCGCAGAAAAGAGATACCCACCGATGGAAAAGCTCGCCTTTGCATTAGTGACTGTGGCGCATAAGCTCAAGCCATACTTTTAGGCCCATACTATGGTCATCCTAATAGACAAGCTCCTACGAAGAGCAATGAGCAGCCCTGAAGTTTTTGGACGGATCGCACTATGGGCACTTGAGTTAAGCGAATTCTACGTACAGTATTGCCCATGTACGACCATGAAGATGTAGGTAGTGTTGACTTCATTGCGGAATTCACCAACATGGAAGGCTAGGGGGTAGGAGCATGTCCTCAATGGAGTATCCACATGGATGAGTCATCCAACAGACAGACAAATGGAGCTAGTATAGTACTCCATTCCTCAGAAGGGGATGAGATTGAATGCATGGTCCGACTCGATTTCCTTACAACCAATAATAAAGCGAAGTACGAAGCTTTAATAGCAGGGCTGCATCTCGCCAAAACAACAGGAGCCACAAATGTGGTCGTCTACTGCGACTTTCAGATAGTCACAAGTCAAGTAAATGACAACTATGAGTGCAAGGGTGAACGGATGAAGAAGTATTTGGAGCAAGTGAAGAAACAGACAAACGACCTTCAAGCGAAGTTTGTTCAAATCCCAAGGGAGGAGAATGAGCAAGCCAACCACCTTGCCAAGGCTGCATCAGCAGAGCATATGTTCATCCCCAGTCAGGTACTATCCTTTGTTCAGATCTCACCATTAATAGATGGCGTTAGTGTGTAGGAGATAGGTTTCGGGAACAACTGGACCACACCATTAATCTCCTACCTAAATGACTACGTGCTACCTGACGGCAAGGAAGCTACAAGGAAGTTAAAGGTTCAGGCAACACGATTCGTGTTAATTATAGACATCTTATACAAAAAAGGCTTCTCCTACCCGTACCTAAGGTGTCTTAGCTCCGAGGAGGCAGACTATGTCATGAGAGAAGTTCTCGAAGGAGTCTGCAGAAACCATGCTAGATCATGGTCTTTAGTACACAAACTGATTCGGGTTAGATATTATTGGCCTACCATGCCCATGCATACGTCAAAGCTTGCGACAAGTGTTAGAGGTTTGGCAACCTTATCCGACAACCAACGGAAGAACTCACCCCAATGACGGCCTCATGGCCTTTTGCCCAATAGGGATTGGATATCTGGGTCCATTCCTAACAGCAATTAGACAGCTGAAATTCCTAGTAGTTGGCGTAGACTACTTCACCAAGTGGGTAGAAGCTAAAGCCCTAGCCACCATCACGGAGAAGAATATACAGATACGATATACCCAGAGTACTGATCTCAGACAACAGGAAGCAATTCGACAACGACACGTTCAGAGACTTTTGCTTATAGCTAGGGATCAACAATCACTATTCATCACCCGCCCACCCTCAGGCCAATGGACAAGTTGTGGTCACAAACCAATCCTTACTCAAAATCATCAAGACTCAGCTCGAGGAGGCAAAGGGTATATGGCCGGAAGAATTGCCAATTGTTTTATGGGCATACAGGATGACGGCGAGGACGCCTATATGAGAGACACCATTCCGAGTAGCATATGGAAGCAAGGTTGGAAGTAGGACTCACAAGCTACAGAGTGGGAAACCATGATAAGAGTAGGAATGGCGATGCTATATAACTGCAGCTTAATCTGGTGGACGAGGTCAGAGCAACGACTAAGCAAAGGTTAGCGCGGTACCAAGACCTCTTGGCCAAGTACTACAACTCCAAAGTCAGACACAGGGACTTCCAGGTTGGAGATCTTGTCTTGAAGAAGGTGACGGACGTCACGAGAGACACCTCCTAAGGAAAGTTAGGACCTAATTGGGAAGGACCCTACAAGATCACTTCATGGCAAAGGAAAGGGACCTACCACCTGGAGACACTAGATGGGCAAAAGTTACGTCACCTATGGAACACGGAGCACCTGAAGAAGTACTACCAGTAGACAGGCACGGACGACAACATTCCTCATTTCTAGTTTATTTCCTTGTAGTTAATTTTTACTATTTACAGTACTTTTAAGGTCGAAGGGTAGTTTTTTTATTTTTCAAGAACAATTTCTACACATATTTATCACAATTAGAGGAGTTATTCAGAAATATCATGCGCATATATACATTTCTACAAAACCATGTCTATAACCAATTTCTTATGTGAGCGGATGCCTTACGACTTGTAAAACTCCATAAGTGGACAGGTTCATCCTAACAGGATGCCTTAAAATTATTAAGCCCATAAGTGGACGGGTTCATCCCAATGGGTGATTTAAAAATTATTAAGTTCATAAGTGGACGGGTTCATCTCAAGGGGTGATTTAAAAATTATTAAGTCCATAAGTGGATGGGTCCATCCCAAGGGGTGATCTAAAAATCATTAAGTCCATAAGTGGATGGGTACATCCCAAGGGATGATTTAAAAATCATTAAGTCCATAAGTGGACAGGTCCATCCCAAGGGATGATTTAAAAATTATAAAGTCCATAAGTGGGCGGGTTCATCCCATGCGATGATTTAAAAATTATTAAGTCCATAAGTGGACGGGTTCATCCCCAAAAATGATTTAAAAATTAAGTCCATAAGTGCACGGGTTCATCCCTAGGGATGATTTAAAAATTATAGTCCATAAATGGACGGGTTCATCCCAAGGTGTGATCTAAATTTATTAAGTCCGTAAGTGGACGGGATCACCCCAAAGGATAACCTGAAATTATTGAGTCCATAAGTGGACATTATTAAGTCTATAAGTGGATGGATTCATCACAATAAGAGAAGTTATTCAAAGATACCACATGTGTGCTGTCTACATTTCTACTTAAAAATTATTAAGTCCATATGTGGACAGGTTCATCCCAGAAGGGATCTAGGATTATTAAATCTGTAAGAGGATGGGTTCACCACAAAGTATTACCTAAAATTATAAAATGGATGGGCTCATCTCGTGGGGTGGTTAAAAATTACCAAGACCTTAAAGTGGATGAGTATATTAAGTTTTCAAGTAGATGGACAAAAACATGTTTCAGAGATTGGGAAAAAAAAAAAAAAAAACAACAGATAAACGAGCAAACATAAGCAGTAAATAAATAAAGATAGTAAATAAAAGCCCACAAAAGGGCAAGCATTTACATCTAAAAGAACCCAAAATTGGGCAACGGAAGGGATCAATATTGTTCTCCCAATAAATTTTTTTTTTTAAAAAAGGTAGCATAACATTTGATAAACTATTGTCGATCAATAGGGTTCTCTCTGTCCTTCTCCTCAGCTATACGGTTCCCCTCGATTGGACGGACCTCGTCCTCAACAAATTTGCCTTGGTCTTCATGAGCGGTTTCCCCAGCGCCTTGAGGGTCATGAGTGGAGTCGTCTGCGAATAACTCGTCGGTTCCCTCAATGTAGATGGGGTGAGCTGGAGTCTGGGCCTGGGCATCAATGGAAATATGGGAAAGGTCCAGGTCAAGGAAAGAGGCCTTAACCTGACGGAAGCAATCGTCAAAACCATCAGCAAAGGAGCCACCAAGCTCCTTTAGTAGGGTGTCGGAGTCACGATATTCCCTTATCGCATCTTCCTTAACTTGACGGAGCTGTCCCTTTGCCTCTGAGATCTCTCCCTCCTTGTCCGTAAGTATTTTCTTTAGTGTCAAGTCAAGCTTGTTAACCTGGACCTCCTTCTAGGCCATTAGCTCTCGCAGTTCTGTCTCCTTGGCCCCCACCTTCTCTCTCAGACGGCCCACCACCGTCTTATGGGATGCACAACGATCCATCAAACCCTTCATCATAAGCACCCTCTACAAGAATCAAAAACCAGTGTTAGAGCGAGACAATAATAGGACGGAACAGAAAAAAAGGGATGGATAAGCATACTTGTGCCAAATTGAAAAGGCCTGTTTCCCCCATGGCCTTAGTAGCATGATTGCCCAAGTCATCATAGTTGTTGTCCTTGATGATGGATGAGAGCTGCTTGAGCGCATACTGTGAGTCTTCACGGAGGAGGATGGGGCATTTTTTAGTAGCAAGAACTTGGCCCGTTATCAGGCCTTTTCCCTTCCCAGGACCAAGCTTAGGGGGAAACTTGCTGGCATCAGGAATCTCACCAACAATTGACCCCATCACCACCTTGGGTTTATTAGGGGGATGATCGGCCTTATCATACGGCTTCCCTTTTAAGGACGGGTTAGCCGAACCCGTCACCTTAGAAGGTAAACTTCCTTCCAACTTCTTCTTCGCAGTAGCCTACTACTTGATAATTGCCCTCCTCCTACTATCTTCCATTTTTGCATAAAGGTGGACAGAAGGAAGGAGTTAGATAAGTTACTAAAAATTAGAAAGGAAAGCAAGTAATGGGCAATAGACTTACGTCTGCGCACTTAACTATCGTAGCGACGGGCAGCTGCGGTAGGTTCAGGACCATCACAATACCAGTAAAGGGCATCCAAGGTAACCAGCTTAATCCATGTTCTTTCTAACAACTTGGTGGTCCTGAAGATCTTCTCCAAAAAGCTCTACTACTTGAAAGTAACTTCTGGGCGATCCCAAGCTGCAATGAGAGACATTTAGAATATCAAACAAAACAAGTAATTGAAAACGAAACCTAAGATGGACGGACACATACCAGACAGGGGCATTGTGCCCCAGGTTTTCTCCACAGGCATATACTCTTGATCATAGGGGTGACACATCCAGTCATCCCCTTGGATGAAGAAATACCTACTTTTCCAGTTTCTATTTAAGTCGGGGGTCTCACACACTAGCCTAAGCAACAGACTCCTTGGTAAGAAACTATACATGCCCTTTGATTGGGTAATTTCAGATGGATGGTAGTAGTGGAAGAACTCCTCCACCATCATCCTATGCACCCCATTAGATAATACTTCATATAAGACTTTTGCACCTAGGAAGACTCTCCAGGCATTCTGAGAGATTTGGGTAATGACCAGTCCTAAGTACTAGAGAAAACGACGATGAAGAGCACTTAAAGGGAATCTAAATCCTACTTTCAACATCTACTAATACACTCCAACGTCTTCAACACCCCAGTAGTAACAATTTTCGGACTTGAAGGGTAGATAGATTGGTATGCTGACGGGAATCTAGTATTTCTCCCTAAGTGTATTGAAGTGTTTTTGTTTGATGGAAGAATTAAAGTCGTTTATCATCCACAACGGAAGCATGATAAACTCGCTAAGACCATCAGGACCTATGACAGATTGAATGGGGGGTTCAGCACTGACCACGTCTTCTTTATCATTAGAATCACTCTTTGACCCGTCCATATCCAGGTCCTCATCCTCCTCCGTGGAAGGTGAGTTGGCAGACAAAACCCTTTCATCATAGGAGGTGTCGGGGTCATCCTGACTTGACAGAAACACCTCATTGTAGCCTGCTCCTTTGTGGACACATGATTGATCACTCGACCCCTCACTAGACATCTGTCACCTACATGTGACCGGTAAACCCCTAAGACTCTACAGGTCTACCATGCGATATTTAAATAAATAAAAAAAGAAGGAAGAGTTCAGTATAAGGAAAAGGATACTTACAGGTGAGCAGTGCAAAGAAAGAGACGGAGAAAGCGTAGCAGACGAAGAGACGCTTCGATCGGAATGATTAACCACTAAAAACATGCCATGTGCCCCTACTGCATTAATGATTTTTGGCTAGCCTGTCAATCAAAGCGCATTTTCCAAAGGTTGATTTAGACCGTCACTCCACAGGTTCGTTTGCAAGATAAGATGAAGGACCCATAGAGTGAAGGGGCAATTGAAAAGGATAGAATTAAAGTAGACAGACTCGTCCAAAAAAGCCTTCCATAGGTGCCGATACTGAGATAATGGATGATCAAAACATAAGGACAAGATGACGGATTAATACATCGAACAGAGAATATACAAGATAGATCAATGAATCCTCCATAGTGGACGGATTCTAGCTACATGGACGCAAGGAGGACGAATATCAAGGCCACGTGGCACCTACGTGGCTTAAGTGGTCTCCAAGGAAAGCTAAATGGAATCCTTATATGAAAAGAATCCCGTAAAATACGTACATTTATGAAAATCTTCCCCACAAGGAAACATCTTCTTAGTTAAGAAACTAAGGTTGGTTTTACATTACTATAAAAACCCAAAACGCTCAGAAAACAAGGTACGCATAATTTACCCCATCTCTGGCACTCTAAAGTTGTAAAAGTTCTCTAACTTAACCTTTAGAGGGTATTTAGCTGGTACAACACCGGTACTCTCTGCAAGGTCTTCTTTGTTTCTGTTTTGTACGTTTTGTCTAGAGCACATGAGGACCGTGCAGCTCACTAACGATGTTTGGCATCATCAAGTTCTAATGGCCAATAACTGATATGATGTTTTTTTTTTTTTTAATCTTATTTTTATTTAAGACTTCTAAAAACCCAAGAGAGAGATTGGACGTGGGATTCTTAGGGATCCTAATCTTCATCTGTAGGATTAATCAATAACTTTTTGAATGTTATTGACTTATTTTGAAACTCTTTCAAAATTATTCCTTTATTTTCTCAACCATATCAAGAAAATATTTCAACTTCTACCGATTGCAATAATGTCCATCAACGTATTGCAATTGACCCTTAAAGATTAGAGAATTACAATTGAGGTCCCATTACTTTCAATTTTATATTTATGTCCTTCCACCACACTATATTCCCACAAGCCACTAGGACTGGATTAATATCATTGTCATGTCCCTAGTTTATGTAACCTTTAATTTCTCGATTTCATAATTTCTATTGGACTCCAAAATATCTTTGAAAAAACTCTTTAAATATATATATATATATATATATATATATACAATATATATATATATATGAAAAACATTTTTGAAAAATGTCACCGGCCGGATTTGTTTTGAGTCCAACTTTAATATGAAAATCAACTGAATATACTATCTTTTTTAGAGACTGGAGGATTCATTGTTGAGCATTTACATATTTTACTTGTACGGGCCCGACCCCATTGGGCCCAAGGCCCGAACATGATAGTGTCATCACAAGGACCAAGCCTCATACGTCACCTGGGCCCATTTAAATAGTGTGATCCCAAATGGCTCACATTCCTCCTCATCCTAATTCATGCACAGTCAATCGTTCCCCGAGAAGTAGTGACTATGCTCGGCATTATTGTTTCTCGGTAACTCGGCAAATCTTTGGGAGTATCGATGCCGAGTATATCTGCTGAAGTGGGAATCATTTCCAAGGCCACTCTCACCTAAAAATCCACTTACCATTGACAATATTGGACCTCTCATTGCACTAATTGACAGAATAATCATAATCATTCCACTACTAATTTGCTATAAATATGAGAGAAAGGGGAGAAGGCTGGGGGCTGGAAAAAAAGGGGAGAGAGAGAGAAAAGTGATCTCATTGAGTCTCTACCGAGAATCACCCAGAGTAGGAAACTCAAGCCCACTATACAAGTAAGTTGTGAGCCCAAGTTAGATTTAGCCCAACAATCCTACTTAGGGGGTGCACAATTGGTGCCGTCTATGGGGATCTCCTACAAAGCTGTGGTTTGGTCGGGACCCAAGCAAAGGGGAAAATGTCTGAAGGACGTTTCGGATACCATGCCGAGAGCGGATCCATTAGGTCCTCTCGGGGGTCCATATGGTAGGAGCGAAGACAGAAAAGATGCGAAAACAAGGAGCGCGAGCGAGAGGAGGAACAATCTGGCCTCGAAAAGGGGTCATATCAAACACTCCAAACTGTATCAGGCACCACGAGGCATGAACAATATGAGGAAAGGGACCAGGAGGTTGAGCGATTACGCAGATTGGTGGGAGATTTCGAATTGGAGGCAAGAAATATGCGCCAACGACGGAATCAAGATAACCGAGAAAGAAGATATGATAATGTGGGGGACCGTGATGGTGGGGAATCCAACCAATCCGACTCACGCCAAAGACAGGACTGTTCCTGAGAATCACGCCGACGTAGGACTCGGTCTCACTCCCGAGGACCACATCGACGTAGAAACTGTCCCACTCTAGGGAGTCACGCCGACGAAGTCATTCTCATACCCAAGAATCACGTCGACGAAGAGACCATTCACATTCGTATGGGTATGCTCGCCGATGTTCGGACTCGCCCAAGGATCAAAGGCCTTACAACGCAACTATGGATTCTATGAGCTGAGCCTTGCATAGGGCTGCTCGGTCGCCGTTCTTAGAAGAGATTGAGCGGGCCCCGTTGCCAAGTAGATTTACACGACCACCATTTAACTCTTATGATGGGAGAATAGACCCGATGGAGCACGTTAGTCATTATATCCATATGATGTCCCTGTATACACACAACGACGTGCTGATGTGTAAATTTTTTCCCGTAAACCTCGGGCCCACGGCATTAAGATGGTTCAATGGGTTACGGAAGGGTTTAATTCGCAGTTTCGCCGAGCTGATTCAAGAGTTTGGTGCCCGGTTTATGACATGTAATAGGGTGCCGCAATTGGTGGATGCATTACTCTCTATTAAGATGGGGGTCGGTGAGACCCTTCACAATTATACCAGTCGATATTGGGAGCTTTATAATGAAATTGGTGGTGGTAATGAAAGAATTGCAGTGAGCACTTTTAGAATGGGGCTACCCAAGAATTCAGAACTTCGGGAATCACTGACAAAAAGGCCTCCCGAGGATATGAGGCAACTCATGAGACGTATTAAGGAATATAAACGGCTTGAAGATGGTCGTCTATAGAGTAAGGGCAAAGCGCCGTTGGTAAATCGATCTCGGCTGTGAGTTTTTCCTTCGAGACCCCAAAGGGACCTGAGGGTACAAGAATTGGAAGTGCAAATGGGAGAGGTAAATGTGGCATTCAGGGAGCTGGTGCATAAGATCGTAGATCGGATTAGGAAACTGAAGCCCTTCTTCAGATGGCCGAACAAGATGGGAGGAGACCCTTCTTAGAGAAATCAAAACCTGTATTGTACTTACCACAGGGATAAAGGACATACGACCGAGCAGTGCCGAGTGTTGAAAGACCATCTGGGGTAGCTAGTGAAAGCGGGACACTTGAAGGAGTTCATGGTGAAATCCGAGAATCGTGGTGCCGGGCTGGGGGCTCAACAAAAAGGGAACCCTTTCCCACCACCCTTAGGCGTGATTGAGGTCATCCATGCCGTGCCGAGGGGTACGAATATAGCCAGAATGAGAGTCTCGGCCGTGGCATCCATGGGGAACTTTTTAGAGAATCAACCACCTGTAAAGAAAATGAAAAGTCAGTTGGAGCCCATTGCCTTCGATGATGAGGATCTAGAGGGAACGATCCAGCCACACGATGATGCGTTAGTGATAACGGCCCGGATAGGTGGTTTCTTGGTGAAAAGGGTGATGGTAGACCAAGGAAGTGGAGCCGATGTAATGTACCCGGACCTACTCAAAGGGCTCGAGTTAAAGGATCAAGACCTTACAAAATACGATTCACCATTAGTCTCTTTTGACGGGAGCGTAGTGATACCTCAAGGTCAAATTTCACTCCCTGTAAGTATGGAAGGCAAGGAGGTGATGGTGACGTTCATAGTGGTCAACTTGTTTTCCTCGTACACGGCAATTCTGGGAAGGCCCTAGATTCACGCAATGGGGGCCATCCCGTCCACTTTGCATATGAAGGTCAAATTTCGAATAGAACGAGGTGTTGCTACTGTGAGGGGAAACCAGAAAGTGGCTTGGCAATGCCTTGTTGCTGCAGTCCATTGGAAAGACGAATAGGCTAAACATAAGGAAATCGCTGAGGAGGCGTCATTATAGCAATTACAGAAACCCCGAGGAGAGCAAAGGCTGGTGGTGCTGAGGAACTAGTGAAGGTTAAAATATTACCAGATATAGACAGGTATTTTCAAATAGGGTCAAGCATGATTGTGATAAAATAAAGATGTTGCTATTTCTAGTATAGAATGTGGACGTGTTTGCATGGAGTCCGTATAAGGTCCCCAGGGTGGACCTTGAATTCATTGTTCATAAGCTTAATGTGGATTCTTCATTCCCCTCTAAGAAACAGAAGCCGAGTAGATCAGCCAAGGAGCATGTCGAAGCCATAAGGTCGGAAGTACGGAGGCTAAAGGAAGCTAGAGCAATAAGGGAAACCTTTTTTTTCTGGAATGGCTAGCAAAAACCGTGGTTGTGAAGAAAAAGAATGGCAAGTGGAGGGTTTGCGTAGATTTCACGGACTTGAACCGAGCATGTCCAAAAGACCCATTTCCAATGCCGAAAATCGACCAATTGGTAGATGCCACATATGGACACCCGAGAATGAGCTTCTTGGATTCCTTTCAAAGGTATCATCAGATCGCCCTGGCACCCAAAGACCGGGAAAAGACGGCATTCATCTCCC
This sequence comes from Quercus wislizeni, assembly GCA_023055345.1. Classification (NCBI taxonomy): domain Eukaryota; kingdom Viridiplantae; phylum Streptophyta; class Magnoliopsida; order Fagales; family Fagaceae; genus Quercus; species Quercus wislizeni. The sequence goes on from JALGQJ010000038.1 coordinate 2,101,278, forward strand.
TGGATGCAAATTACCACTATACCGTGATGCCTTTTGGGCTGAAAAATGCTAGGGCCACATATTAATGGATGATGACAAGGATGTTTTGGGATAAAATAGGGTGCACGGTTGAAGTGTATATTGACGACATGGTGGTGAAAAGTAAATAAGAAGGTCGGCATATAAAGGATCTTTAGGGAGCGTTTGAAGTACTTTGGCAACACAAGTTGTGCCTTAATGCTGAGAAGTATGCTTTCGGTGTAGGAGCTGGTAAATTCTTGGGTTATCTGATCACTGACCGGAGGATAGAGGTTAAACCTGATCAGATCGATGCCATGAAGCGCCTCAAGCCACCAAGCAATCCGAAAGAAGTGCAAAAACTGACCAGGATGTTGGCCACACTTAATCAGTTCATTTCTAGATTCGCTGATCGTTGCCGACCATTCTAGCAACTTTTGAAGAAGTGGAAGGGGTTTTAGTGGGATTAAGAATGTGACACAGCCTTCCGAGATTTGAAGGATTATCTGATGCAAGAACCCATGTTAACAGCCCCCGAGTTGAGGGAGGATTTATTCATGTACCTTTCGGTGTCCGAACATGCTGTAAGGGCTGTGTTACTAAGGGTCCGAGAAGTGCAGCAACCTATGTATTACATCAGCAAGACTTTGGTTGATGCCAAAACGAGATACTTTCCCCTGGAGAAGCTAGTGTTAGCCTTAGTACATTCTATCAGGAAGTTGCCGCATTACTTTCAGGCCCATAATGTATTTGTCTTGACAGAGCATCCGTTGCAGTCGTTATTGAAGAGATCTGATTTCGTGGGCAGAATAACCAAATGGGGGACACGACTCAGTTCCTTTGACATACGGTATAAACTATGAAATGCGGTAAAAGGCCCAGTCCTTGCTGATTTTGTTGCTGAGTTCTCTCTAAAAAGCGATGCGGGGATGGTTTGCCATGTGGAAAACCGTCCATGGAGAGTGTTTGTGGATGGTGCTTCAAGTGCCATGGGGGCTGGTGCTGGGATCGTCATAGTTACCTCGGAAGGAATAAGGTTGGAGCATTTGTTTTGATTGGGGTTCAAAGCCTTTAATAATGAGGCCGAATACGAAGCCCTCATTGTCGGACTGAGGACTGATTTTGACTTGGGTGCCCATGTCATGGAAGTTTATTCGGATTCACGACTGGTCGTCAACCAGGTGCAGGGCAACTTCGAAGCATGAGACTCTTGGATGAAAGAGTACTTAAGAGTGGTAAAGCAAATCATAGGGAAGTTCTGTACAACGAATGTGACCCAGATAGTCCGGGGAAGAAATAGGCATGCTGACTCCCTAGCCACACTAGCATCAGCAATGACGGAGGACATTCCCCAGCAAATCAAAGTAGAGCTCATAGCCGAACCAAGCATAAGTGCCACGGTAGATTGTGCCACAAAGGTTAATGTGGCGGCAATTACAACAACTGGGTCGTGTTGGATGGACCCAATTATCGAATTCCTTGCCGAGGATAGAGTCCTGGATGATGAGAACAAGGCTAACAAGATCCGTCGATTAGCCCCATAATACTGGTTATTAGCTGATAGGAAGCTTTATTGAAGGTCGTTCGGAGGACCATACCTTTTGTGCCTTTACCCCAAAAAAGTTAATGAACTGAGGACTGATTTTGACTTGGGTGCCTGTGACGTGGAAGTTTCTTCGGATTCATGACTGGTCGTCAACCAGGTGCAGGGCAACTTCGAAGCACGAGACTCTCAGATGAAAGAGTACTTAAGGGTGGTAAAGCAAATCATGGGGAAGTTCTGTACAACGAATGTGACCCAAATAGCCCGGGGAAGAAATAGGCATGCTGACTCCCTAGCCACATTAGCATCGGCAATGACGGAGGACATTCCCCGGTAAATCAAGGTAGAGCTCATAGCCGAACCAAGCATTAGTGCCACGGCAGATTGTGCCGTAAGGGTTAACGTAGTGGCAATTACAACAACCGGGTCGTGTTGGATGGACCCAATTATCAAATTCCTTGTCGAGGATAGAGTCTTGGATGATGAGAGTGAGGCTAATAAGATCCGTCGATTAGCCCCACGATACTGGTTGTCAGCTGATAGGAAGCTTTATCGAAGGTCGTTCGGAGGACCATACCTTTTGTGCCTTCACCCCAAAAAAGTTAATGAACTGTTGGCCGAGTTACATGAAGGAGTGTGTGGCGGCCATGCAGAAGGACGTTCATTGGTCCACCGGGCAATGACGCAGGGATTTTGGTGGCCAAAGATGCGAAATGATGCTGCTGAATATGTACGAAAATGTGAACGGTGTCAAAAACATGCCCATTTGACCACCAGCCGGCAAGGCACCTGAATCCCATTAGTAACCCTTGGCCTTTTGCACAATAGGGGCTGGACATTCTCGGCCCATTTCTCCGAGCAACCGGCAACCGAAGGTTCGTACTAGTAGCTGTTGATTATTTCACCAAGTGGGCAGAGGCCAAAGCGCTAGCCAACATTTGGGACGTTGATGTCAAAAAGTTTGTGTGGAAGAATATAGTTACTAGATTTGGAGTGCCGGACACCATCATCTCTGATAATGGATTGCAGTTTGATAGCAGGGCCTTCCGCGATTTTCGCCGTGATTTTGGCATCACGAATAGGTACTCTACCCCGGCATATCCTCAAAGCAATGGGCAAGCCAAGGCTATTAACAAGACAATTTTGATTGGGTTGAAGATGAGACTAGACGATGCCAAGGGTAACTGGGCCGAAGAGTTGCCCAATGTTTTGTGGGCATACCGAATGACACCCTGTAGGTCCACGAGAGAAACCCTATTTTCCCTAACATACGGTGCAGAAGCTGTGATACCGGCCGAGGTGAACATATGCAGCGCACAAATTGACGGATTCGATCCCATCCAAAATGAACTGATGATGGTGGAGCGTTTGGAATTGCTGGAGGAGTACTGAGAAGCGGCAGTCATTCGATTAGCCGAATATCAACAAAAACTCGCTCGGCGTTATAACCGAGATGTCAAGACAAGAGAGTTCAATGCCGAAGATTTAGTACTACGAAGGGCTATAGGAAATATACGAGACACAAATGCCGGAAAATTGGCCCCAACTTGGGAAGGACCTTATAGGGTTACTTCCATCGCGGGTGCTGGGGCTTACTACCTGGAAGACCTAGACAAGAGGCCACTTCCTCGGCCGTGGAACATCCATAACTTGAAAAAGTTTTACCACTAATAGCTTGTACACAAAGGTAACAGTAAAATATAGTCTTGTATATGTCAACCAAGTACGACGTTTATCAACAGGCGTGTTTTAATCCGTCGTTGTTAATCTATTCGCCATGACTAGCAGAAATTCAAAAACTAAAATTAAGGACAGAAACCTGTGCTCGGTCCAATTTTCATTGCGGGATAGGTGGAAACCTTACAACCAAATTAAGGACAGAAACCTGTACTCAGTCCAATTTTCATTGCCGGACAGGTGGAAACCTTACAACTACATCAAGGACAAAAACCTGTGCGTGGTTCAATTCTCATTGCCGGACAAGTGGAAACCTTACAACTAAATTAAAGACAGAAACTTGTGCTCGGTCCAATTTTTAGTGCTGGACAGGTGGAAACCTAACAACTAAATTAAGGACAGAAACCTGTACTTGGTCCAATTTTCAATGCCGAACAGGTGGAAACCTTACAACTACATTAAGGACAGAAGCTTGTGCTCGGTCCAACTCTCATTGCCGGACAAGTGGAAACCTTACCATGAAACCAAGGGCAAAGGTTCGTCCCCGGATAAATTAAACACGACTATTTTCCTGATTCTCTCTACGACTAGTAGTAAGGAGCCTGAGTCAATAGTTTCTCGTTATTGTTAGTAGCATCAATTCAGGAAACAATTATTGTAAAGGAAAACAGAATTTATAAAAGGTACTACTCTTTTTATTAAATAAAGGAAAGATACATCATATACAGAATAACTTCATATACATAACAACTCGGAAATAACTTCATATACATAACAACTCGGAAATAACTTCATATACATAACAACTCGAAAATGACCTCATGCACATAACAACTCGGACGGGCCTGTTTTAAAGCTAACTATAAAAAGAAAGCTCATGGGAATGGTAGATTCACAATCTTGTTCAGGTGGGAACCAAACAAGACTAGACGGTACCGCCGATGAGAAAGAAGGGGAGTCGATGTCATTTGGTGTTCGGCGATCGGGAGCCGATGTCATTTGGTGTTTGGCAATCGAGAGGTGATGTCATTTGATGTTTGACGATCAGTTTAATCTTCATTGCCGGACAGGTGGAGACCTTGCTTGATTGAGAGATAAGAACATCTCTAGCTTCTGATTCTTGGCCTTCATCCATTGCCACCTCACCCCCCATGCTTTGATCATCATCTGCGCCAGGCACTGGAGATTGCATGAAATTTAAAAAACTAAAGGTCTCTAGAGAGCCCAAGGATCTACGAATGAGGGGAAAATGATCCCCCTTGGGTGCCTTTTATAGAAGGCGAAGTCTAGTGGAAAAAGTGTGTTAAATGCTGCACAATTTCAGAAGAAATCCTCAACCGTTAGATCTGTATCGCCTCGTAAACCGAAGGAATATTGATAAAGTCGCACCTCGTAAACCGAAACGTCAGGGGTAGAGGGGAAGGATCTCGAGCAGCAAAGAGCTAAAGGACGGACCTCGATGACCCCGAGCACATTGAAACCTTAACATAAATATCCTAAGGACGGAAATCTAGCTCCCAGTACAATCATTCTCACCGAGCATGTTGAAACCTTAACATAAGTATCCTAAGGACGGAAACCTAGCTCTCGGTTTTATTACCATCACCAAGTGGATGGAAACCTTAAAGAAAGTGTCTTAAAGACACACATGACTCTCGGCTCGACCATTTTTCACCAAGCATGAATCCCAATACCTGGATATTTCTGGAAAAACGAGAGCCTCGGTCAACTCCCTTCAAATGTGCCTTGACCATTAAAATTAGGTCAGGGGTAATTCCCCTACACAAACCACTAGAAAAGTACATATACACGGAAGAAAGGACACGACATAGAAAACCACAGTAAACATTTAGGAGCATGATTAAATAAATTGTTCAGTAACTCGTCCCCATTCAAATAAAGCAAATGTAATTAAAACCAATGTTTCGTCGCCAAAACCCAACAACTTCAGGAAACTTAACGGAAACTAAAATAGTTGTTCGGTCACCACAGCCCGGTGACATCGGCAAACTTTTAAACGAGAGTGTATTAGGTGAACAAAGGATAAAAGTAAGGAATAAAAATTGAATCCAGGGGTTAAGGGGAAGGGTCCACGAATTGAATCTGGGCGGTATCCACGGAAGCATACTAGGTCTCGGGGGACGGCTGAACATTCCCACCATGTTGATCTTCAGCGTTTGGGTTGCAAATAGCCTCCAAGTCAATCGACTCAGCATGGGCATCAATCTGCTCTACCAACTCCCTCAAACTAGTTGTCTCCTCTTCATCAGCAACAACGGGGGTCTTCTGGGCGGCAGTAGGAAGGTTAGGAAGCGGGATCTGGTTTGGGTCTTTTAAAGGGGAGTCCTCGGGGACTACTGCGGTTTGAAGTGCTGCAAACCACCCATCTTTGAGAGCCAGCTTCCGAGCTTCATTAATGACGAGCTCCACCGAATTCTTTGCATCGGCAAAGCCTTCGTTGTACCATTTGCTCTCACAACCCTCCAGAGCTGCTCTCAGGTCAGCCAACTCTTCTACCCGCGCAGTGTTCAGACTTTCCGCCTCAGCTAGTTTCAGCTTGGTCTCCCCCACTTTAGCCTCCAAATCCGCAAGCCTCTTCTCCGCCAATGCTTTGGTTTTCTCAGACGCAGCGGCCTTTTTCTCCACAGTCGCGGTGATTTTCGCTCTCTCCTTATTGCTTCTTCTTCCTGAGTAGGAGCCTCAGGTTCTGCTAAGGGAGGATTTTCTTGCTCGACCTGCTGATGCGCTAGTTCGCAACGATGACGAGACACACGTTCCGCAAATTCATCCCTGATAGGTGTAAGTTCGTCCGAACAAGTGTAACTGGACCGAGATCGAGCGCTTCACCTACTGTCAACCTCGGAGGAAGGAAATTCGCGTGCCGAACGTCAATATACAAAAGGAGGGGGCTGTTTACTAACAGGGCTTGCCAAGTGGAGTACACGGGTTCGAGCCCGAGGATTAAGTGGGACGCTCAGAGCTACCCGTCCCAATGCACAAAAATTTCTAACCTTAGCACAAAATTCAAGCCCCGAACATGGATCACTCTAAGATCCTTCTTGAATCTTTTTGTATCTGCGAAGGAATCATGCAAAAAGTGGTTACGAAATACCAAACAAGTTGAAATTTACAAATTAGTAAAATGGAAGTGAAAAAAGGTGCACAGAACCGACCAACATTACTTTGTTTAAACGCACAAGGGAGCTCCCCAGCAAGCCAGTTGCCGCTCACCCGTATGAACTCTCCAGTCGAATTTCTATTAGAATCGAGCAGGCATGAAATGAGCCGTACCTTGTTGTCCCTAGTTTTTAAGTAGTAGTCCGATTCAATGTTATCGCATAAACTGTACATGAAGTTAATGTCATGATGGTCCAGTTGTAGGTCGAACAACTGGTTCAATCTACTGACACAACTCACCACTTGGAAAAAGTTGGGGGGGGGGGAGTTGGTTAGGGCAGAGACCATAAAACCTAAGTGTACCTATGACTAAAGGATCTACCGGGAATCTAATCCCACCCTTAAGGATTGACATAAGAGGGAAGAAAACCGTATGGGTTCTGATGATACTAGGAAAAAATTACAACTCTATACTCGTCCATGATGGGTTGTCCTGATCTACGACCTCAACTCATGAAAGTCAGGACGAGGAAAACTCGTCCTGAGCCGAACAGGAAGGACGAGATTTTAAGTGATCTCGTCCTTAGCCAAACCTCGTCCTGAGTAATCTGGGCGATGGACTTCACTGATTAGACATGAGACATCACACTTTTCCGTAATCGACAAAATTGATGGGAACCGTTGCCAACGACGGTTAGATCGACTAGGCCAAACGATACGGTACCAAAAACAGTTATAACTTACTGTTAAAACCGTCAACTTACATGAAGGGAGACGACTGTTCCGTGGGTGTGCTATAAAAGCACTGATCTACGAACAAGGTATTTCATTCAGAACTTCCATTCACTTTTCCTTAAAAACAAAAATCACAAGGATACTAACTTTGCCATCGGAGGATTTTTGGCTGGCCTCCACCGGTCACCTTTGATTTTAGTCTTTGTTTTCAGGACTTGCTAGCGACCTTTGGTAACGTCGAAGACAGTTTCAGCCCACTGATCATCCAAGCATTATCAGTTGGCGCCGTCTGTGGGAAAGAGTAATTATTACATAGAATTTTTTAGATTTTGAAATTCTATAAGTTCTTTCACTGGTAAAGGGCTGAAATGGTTCGAACAAGATCAAGGGTTACCAGTCTAGGCCCACAAGAAAGCAGGGACGCTTCCAGTAATCCTCGCCGCAACCGCCAGTCGGCGCCCGCCATGCAGCCATCTTCTGTCCAGCATATGCAGTCCATGGCTGCTGCCATGGCAGAGTTAACCCGTTAGAATCAAGAACTGACCAGGCAACTTAATTCAAGGAGACAGCATCGTGACGAAAATGTCGAAGGGCATACCCAGAGTCAAGAAAATACAAGGAACGCTGAACCTGAGAGCCAGTCAAGAGGTACCACTTCGCGAAGGGTACCCCATCTGGAAAAGGAGATGGACCAAATGAGAAGGGTTATGGATGAGATGAGAGAGAATATGAGAAGGGCAAATCCAGTGGAGGACTTAGTTCATAGGACTGACTCCCCTTTCACTGCACTCATCAACGGTCACCCTCTCCCTCCGAAATTCAAGATGCCTTCCTTAGACTCATATGACGGGACGCGTGACCCCTTCGACCACATTGCCACTTTCAAAACTACGATGCACCTCCAAGGGGTTCCGGACGAGATAATGTGTAGAGCTTTTCCAACCACCCTCAAGGGGCCCGCGCGAGTGTGGTTCAGTAAGATACCCCCCAATTCAGTAAGTTCCTTTGAAGAGTTAAGCAAGTTATTTGTTAAAAACTTTATTGGGGGACAGAGGCATAAACGTTCCTCGTCCAGTCTGTTGACCATAGAACAAGGAGAAAATGAGAGTCTGCGGTCCTTTATCACTCGCTTCAATCGAGAAGCTTTGACAGTGGACGAAGTAGATGATAAGTTGCTACTGGCGGCATTCCACAATGGCGTTAATTCCGATCTTTTCATTCATAAGTTGTACGAGAAAGAGCCACAGTCTATGGCAGAGCTCGTCCATTCGGCTCAGAACTTCATGAATGCAGAAGACGCGATTATAGCCAAGAAGAGAAAAAGAGCTGAAAGAGGGGAGGCGAATCCTGTATGCGGTACTGACCAAGGACCTCGTCCAAAAAAAGGACGTGCAGAAGATAAGAGAGACCGAGACAATAAAAAAGTGGGCCCTTCAGCGCGAAATCAGCAGTACACACCGTTAAATGTCCCGCTTGAGCAAGTTCTCATGCAAATCAAGGACGAGCCCTCTTTAAAATGGCCAGAGAAATTGAAGGGAGATCCCAATAAGCGCAATCGGAATAAGTATTGTCGCTTCCATAGAGACCATGGGCATGACACCGACGAATGCTTTGACCTCAAGCAGCAGATTGAAAATCTCATTAGACAAGGAAAATTGAGGAATTTCCTTGGACGAGACTACAAGGATGAGAAGCTGAAGACGAAGGTAGAAGAGCCATCACGGCCTCCGCTTGGAGAAATCAGAATGATTTTTGGGGGAAGTTTAGCAGGCCAGTCATCCAGATCAAAAAAGACATATCTGAAGGTAGTGCAAAATGTCCAACTTTCAGGACGATCTCCCCGGACGAGGAATCAAGACGAGCAAGCTATCACTTTCACGGACGAGGATGCATCAAGGATACATCATCCTCATGACGATGCCATTGTTATTACCTTGCTCATCGCTAATTATTCAACTAGAAGGGTGTTGGTAGATAACGGGAGTTCGGCGGACATCCTGTATTATCCTGCCTTCCAGCAAATGAACCTCGGACGGGAGCAGCTTCGTCCGGTGTATTCGCCCTTGGTCGGTTTTGGTGGAATGAAAGTACAACCCGTCGGTACTATCTCCTTACCAGTGGTAGTGGGGGCGTATCCGCAACAGGTAACGAGAGATGTCAACATCATTGTAGTGGATTGTTCATCATCCTATAATGCTATAATTGGGAGGCCGACCCTAAATAGCTGGAAGGCAGTCACATCCACTTACCATCTGTTACTTAAGTTCCCTACTGCACATGGGGTAGGAGAGGTCCAAGGAGATCAGTTGGCCGCTAGAGAGTGTTATCTAGCCATACTGGCTATGGACGAGAAGACTCAGACGATGAACATAGCAGAAAGAAGAATCGTGGCAGAGCCCACAGAAGCATTGGAAGAAATTCCCTTAGACGAGGAAAATCCAGGAAAAAGTACCAAAATAGGGGCAGATTTGGAAGGAAAGATTAAGAAGGGTCTTATATGCTTCTTAAGGAAAAACATTGATGTGTTTGCTTGGAGTCATGAGGACATGCCGGGCATAGACCCGAATATCATTACCCATCGTCTGAATGTACATCCTTCCTTCAAACCTGTGCGACAGAAGAAAAGGGTATTTGCTCCGGAGAGAGACAATGCTATTAAAGAAGAAGTACAGAAGTTGACACAGGCAAAGTTCATTCGAGAAGTCTATTATCCCGACTGGCTGGCTAATGTGGTAATGGTCAAGAAGGCGAATGGGAAATGGAGAATGTGTGTGGACTTCACCGATTTAAACAAGGCCTACCCTAAAGACAGTTATCCATTGCCCCGCATTGACCAGTTGGTGGATTCTACGGCGGGACATAATCTACTTAGCTTTATGGATGCCTTTTCCAGATATAATCAGATAAGGATGGACGAGGTGGATCAAGAAAAAACGTCATTCGTCACTAGTCAAGGCTTGTTTTGTTATAAGGTAATGCCTTTCGGGCTGAAGAATGCAGGGGCAACATATCAAAGGTTGGTCAACCACATGTTCCGTCCGCAGATTGGGCGGAATGTGGAAGTCTATGTAGACGATATGCTGGTGAAAAGTCAGGACGAGGAAACTCATCTGGACGACCTACAGGAAACGTTTGATACACTTCGGCAGTACAACATGAAGTTAAACCCCAGCAAGTGTGCTTTCGGGGTGTCGTCGGGAAAGTTTCTGGGCTTTATGGTCTCACACAGGGGAATTGAAGCTAATCCTGATAAAATCCAAGCAATACTGGATATGAAGCCTCCGCAAAATGTTAAAGAAGTCCAGTCACTCACCGGACGGGTTGCAGCCCTTAACAGGTTTATTTCCAAAGCCACTGATAAATGTTTGCCATTCTTCAAAGTTCTTAGAAAAGCATTTGAGTGGACGGACGATTGTCAGAGAGCCTTCGAAGACCTGAAAGCATACCTTACATCTGCCCCATTGTTAAGTCCATCCGTGTTAGGAGAAGAGTTATATCTGTATTTGGCTGTTACCCCGCATGCTGTAAGCTCGGCTTTGATCAGAGAAGAAGGAAGAGTGCAGAAACCGGTCTACTACACCAGTCGAGCACTTAGAGGAGCAGAAGCGCGGTACCCGCAGATAGAAAAGTTGGCTTTTGCATTGATCACAGCTTCTAGGAAACTGAGGCACTACTTCCAAGCTCACATCATCAACGTCTTGACGGATCACCCGCTGAAAAAAGCAATGAGTAAGTTAGAAGTTGCGGGACGATTGATCCAGTGGGCAGTCGAGCTCAGCGAATTTGATATCAAGTACCTGCCAAGGCACGCTATAAAAGCTCAGGCTCTCGCAGATTTTATCGCAGAGTTTACTCCGAGTCACAGTGAGTCGGAAGTGGTGGAAGTCAAAAAATGGATCATTCATGTGGATGGCTCGTCTACACAGCATGCAGGAGGGATAGGAGTTGTGTTGCAGTCCCCTGAGGGAGATAAGCTGACGTACAGAGTACGCTTGCAATATCAAGCAACTAATAATGAAGTTGAGTATGAAGCCCTTTTGAAAGGTTTGGAACTGGCCAAGTCCATAGAAGCTGAATCAGTACTTATTCTGGGAGATTCGCAGTTAATCATGGGTCAGGTAAACGGGACATGTGAAGCCAAGGAAGAGCGAATGAAGAAATATCTTGAGAAAGTACTGCAGTCAGTGAAAAAATTCAAAGAAGCTACCTTTGTTCAAATCCCAAGGGAGGAAAACGTGGACGCAGATGCACTAGCAAAGGCAGCCTCAGCAAATCAATCTATGGACGAGTTTGATGAAATCCAATATCTTCCAAGTATAGACATTTCTGACGTACTGCAAGTACAGAATAAGGGAAGTTGGATGGCCCCGATAATATCATATTTGAAGGACGGAACTCTCCCGGAAGGGAAGGACGAAGCCAGGAAACTTAGAGTTCGATCAGCCAGGTACATCCTTCTGAACGACATACTGTACAAAAGAGGTTTTTCACAACCTTATCTTAGATGTTTGTCGCCAGAAGAGGCCAACTATGTGTTAAGAGAAATACATGAAGGAGCTTGCGGGAACCATTCAGGAGCCAGATCACTTATACATAAGGTCGTCCGTGCAGGATATTACTGGCCAACTATTCAGGCAGATGTTAAAGCCTATGTGAAAGTGTGTGATCAGTGTCAGCGATTCAGTAACATCCCCAGACAGCCATCGGAATACCTCACCCCCATGATGGCCCCATGGCCATTTGCTCAATGGGGTCTAGATATCTTGGGTCCTTTCCCAGTTGGAACCAGGCAGATGAAGTTCTTGGTTGTAGGAATTGACTATTTCACTAAATGGGTGGAAGCTGAACCCCTAGCGGGCATCACACAACAAAATGTGAAAAACTTCGTCTGGAAAAATATTCTATGCAGGTTTGGGGTGCCCCGAGTGTTGGTATCCGACAATGGACGACAATTTGACAATTCACTCTTCAGGGATTTTTGTGAACACTTCGGAATTCAAAATCATTATTCTTCACCAGCCCATCCCCAAGCAAATGGTCAAGCAGAAGTTGCAAACCGATCCTCGTTAAAAATTATCAAGACTCGTCTTGAAGGGGCAAAGGGAGTATGGCCAGATGAGCTGCCCGGTGTATTATGGGCATACAGAACGACTATCAGAACCCCCACAGGGGAAACCCCTTTCAAGCTGGCCTATGGAAGCGAGGCAGTCATACCTGCAGAGGTACATATGGCCAACCATAGGGTGACTATGTATCAGGACAAGGATAATGAAGAACAACTCCGTTTGAACCTCGATCTTATAGACGAGGTAAGGACAGATGCAGAGAAAAGAACGGCAAGGTACAAAAATCTCATGGTTAGGCAACATGATGCGCTGGTTAAGCCGAGGCGATTCAACATTGGAGACCTCGTCTTGAAGAAAGTCTCTTTGGCAACCAAGAACCCAGCTCATGGGAAGTTGGGGCCCAATTGGGAAGGACCTTACAGAATTATCAACTCTAAGAGGCAAGGGTCCTACTATTTGGAAGCCCTGGACGGGAGGAAGTTGGAGCATCCATGGAATGTTGAACACCTGAGAAGGTATTATCAGTAGAATACCAGCCTAAATGAAGGTTCCCCTGGACGAGTGTGTATGAGATGGTTTATTATATGTATTTGCAGTGTGTTCTATAGTGTTATTCTATTGTTATTATGGTATGGTTATGGACAAGGTGGTGGATTTGCTTGTATGTACTTAGCTTTCTATAAGGCACTAACTTATGAGTATGTGCCCCGCTTGTGAACAATATTTATGTTATATACATAGTGTTGTGTGAATCCATAATCCCCATATTACTCTTGTTTAAATTTTTGTTTTTGTTCAAATCCGCCACTCCATGGACGAGAAAAGTCTCTGGACGACAGAGGTGAAACGCCAGTATGCCCTTCATTACAAGGTATACTCGTCCAAATATAAGACGAGATAAAAACCTTGGGCAAAGGATTTGATCACCGTCCAACCCATGGACGAACAAATATCCAATATGTCCAACCCATGGACGATGAAATGCATACATAAAAACTTGTCAAAAATACTCGTCCAGAACATGGACGGGGAAATGAATATATCACCAAAACAATCCAACATGTGGACGAGGAAAAGGTGAACAAGTTTAAAGACGTAATGAAAAATTACTATCCCGTCATGCTTTTTCGAAGACGAATTAAAACTGGAGTTAATAAAAATTACTCCTATGGACGAGCAAGAACTTATATTTTAGCAAGAAAAATTCTCGTTCACATAAACAAAGGAAAAAGAGTTGATCAAATTATTTTGAGGGCGGACTAATAAACGTCCAAACACCCTAAATTTGTTCAAAGTCTCGTCCCAAAACCATGGACGAGACAAATGTACTTGAATTACATTTCCTTATAAAAAAAAAAAAAAAAAAGCAACAGAAAGTAAAACAGTCTTCATGCAGGAGGGGGTAGTGTGCTGGCATCGTCCTCGATGTTAATGTCCTCTGAGCTTGTTTGAAGGAGAGAGCTAGTGACAGCACCAAGGTTGAGTTTTATGACGCTGAAATCAATGTTGGGGAAGTTCTCTGCAGCGTCCAGCCTGAAGTCTTCGAACCCAGCTGCGTAGTTCTTGTCCAGCAGGTCAGTAAATTGCTTGGACGACTGGAACTCTGCAACTGCGTCCTCCTTCGCCTTTTCAAGAAGGGTGTTTAGCTCATTATTCCTTTTCTGAAGGTCGTCAAGACGAGTGTCCTTTTCAAGGACATCCGTCTTGAGCTCTTCATTAAGGTCTCTGAGCTCTTTAGCCTCTTCCCTGGCCTTGGCAGCCACCTCAGCCCACACTTTGCTCTCTTCCTTAACCTCCTTTATTCTCATCTCCAAAAGCAGCCTCGTCCTGTCCAGTTCAGTGGCCTGCCTGGACGCGGCAATGAACTTAGACATGGCCTGCGCGTTGAAATTTATGAGTCAGTGTCATTAATTAAAGACGAGACATGTACATATAAAACAAAAAAGCAGCTTAAGAGCTTACCTTGAAGAGATCATGAACACCAGAGTGCTCAAAGTCTTTCAAGGACATGTTGTAACATGCACCCACGTCCACATCAGTCACTGCCCTTGAGAATCTCTCCCAGGCTAAGTCCTCGTTTCCTAAAAGGTGTTGAGGAACTTCCTTGGGAGCAGTGGACGAGGTGGGTGCATGAATCGTGGACGACACCTTCCTGGACGGAGGATCCTTGGGCTCAGGATCAAGAGAGAGGATCTGCACAGGGGGCTCCAGACTAGAGGCAGGAGGAGACTTCGCACCTTGAAGTCTGGAAGACTTGTGCTTTTTATCTTTCCCTCGTCTGCTGGGGAGGTCACCCAAGTCCACTCTAGAGGATATGTTTTTCCTCTTCTCACCTGTGGGTGGACGAGGTTGAGACTTAGCTCCCTCGTCCACAACCTCCTTGCCCTTGTTTTCCTTCATTGTTGCCATTCCTACAAGGAAAGACGTTAGTTTTCCTTAGAAAAAAAAATATATAAAATAAATATATATAAGCAATGAAAGTAACTTACGTCTGCGAGTAGTAATCTCGTGTGCAAGGGCTTCAGTAGAAGGTATAGGACCTAAGTCCCAAGTGGCAAGACGCTGGAGGCAAACTAACGAATGGAACGTCCTGTCGGTGTATAGACGAGCCTTCTGGATGCGCTCAATGTAAAACCTATCCAAGTGAGGTCGTCTAGCACCTGATAAAGTAAAGGACGAGGAAAAAGAGTTAGGATTTTTGAAATATAAAAGATATTAGGAACTAAATAAAGTTGAGGCACATACCTTCAGGACGAAGGTTTCCCAGTTCCCCATTGTATGAAGGGAATGGGTCCCTGTCAACCTCAATGGGGTGTCCAGCCCAGAAACCTGAGACGAAGAAGAACTCCGTCTTCCAGTTCCTATCAGAGGTGACTAAGGATTTGATTAGTCTATAATCTTTTCCCCTGGCTGTAAACTGATAAAAGCCAAGGGACTGGTTAATCTCGGAGGGCTTGTAACAGAAGAGGAACTCGTCCACAGTGAGAGGACGGTTCCCCTCAAACACCTCCCTCCACAAAACTTGCATGGACACAACCAACCTCCATGCATTTGGGTTAAATTGACAAATTCCTAAACCTAACCTAGACAATAACTCCCTAGCAAAACCGTTCAGAGGTAACCTAAGCCCTCCCAAAAGGTAAGCCTCGTAAATACCTATACCAAAACGAGGCTGACAGCACCACTCTCCACGGACGGCTAACCTAGGGCTAAGCTCGTCTGGGATTTGGTACCATGTTTTGAGTAATTCCAGTTTCCTATCATCTGTCTTTGACTCTATACCTATAGCACAACTGTACACTACTTCTTCATCCTCGTCCTGAACTGTGGACGAGGGGGCACTAGTTCCGGCTTGAGCCCCGGACTCAAACCTCGTCCGTAGCCCTTCCTGGAGAACCTCTAAGGGAACCCCAGGGACACCAGATACGTACTCGTCCGTAGTGTTCCCCCCACTACTACTACCACTACTACTATCACTGTCACTAGACCCACTAAAACTACTATGGTCAGAATACTCGTCTATGGCTTTATCTACACTATCGCTAGACGAGGAAAGAACAATTGACATTTTATGGAAAGTTTATAAGAAAACTAAGGACGAAGTTAGGAATATACCTGGATCTAGGACGAGGGAAACTTATGGACGCGGAATACTTCTAGGAGAGGCTCTAAGACGAGAGTAATTGAACACGGAAATTTCAGAAATGAGAGGGGTAACGATGGAAATCAACTATTTATAGGCAATGGGCCCTGACATCTGAAACGACACAAACGAATGAAAAGGAGACACGTGGCACTTTCCTCGATTAGGCAAATCGACGTAATTTCCTGCGAGTTAAATTGTGACACGTGTCACCAATTTGTCGCAGGATACTCAGAAGTCAGATATCTCTGGACGACCCATGGACAAGGGGGCAACTGATGATACTAGGAAAAAATTACAACTCTATACTCGTCCATGATGGGTCGTCCTGATCTACGACCTCAACTCATGAAAGTCAGGACGAGGAAAACTCGTCCTGAGCCGAACAGGAAGGACGAGATTTTAAGTGATCTCGTCCTTAGCCAAACCTCGTCCTGAGTAATCTGGGCGATGGACTTCACTGATTAGACATGAGACATCACACCTTTCCGTAATCAACAAAATTGATGGGAACCGTTGCTAACGACGATTAGATCGACTAGGCCAAACGATACGGTAACAAAAACAGTTATAACTTACTGTTAAAACCGTCAACTTACATGAAGGGAGACGACTGTTCCGTGGGTGTGCTATAAAAGCACTGATCTACGAACAAGGTATTTCATTCAGAACTTCCATTCACTTTTCCTTAAAAACAAAAATCACAAGGATTCTAACTTTGCCATCGGAGGATTTTTGGCCGGCCTCCACCGGTCACCTTTGATTTTAGTCTTTGTTTTCAGGACTTGCTAGCGACCTTTGGTAACGTCGAAGACAGTTTCAGCCCACTGATCATCCAAGCATTATCAGGTTCCACGGCACATTTGGATTTCGATATCACCTTGATGACAGTAGGCAATATCTACATCCTCGAGAACACCGTATGCAGCCCTAAATGTGGCCAAAGAGGCTTCTAAGGATAAAAGATGAGAATAACCCATTTTCTAAAAAAGGTGATCCCTAACACTATGATTGCAACGATATGGAAAGAAAACAAAGCAAGAAGAAGGAGGAAGGAAGAACTTACTGGGGGCTTTAAGGAGGAAGGATGATCTAAGACTAGGAGATGAAAACGCTTTAGAGACGTATGCTCGGCAGAGTGAAAATTTGAAGAACGAATGAGGCAAAAGTGAGGAAAAGGCTCAGCAAGGAATATTTATAGGGAAAGGTGCGTAACACTCCACAACGAAGAGGCAAGAAACCCAACGAGCCCTCATTTAATGCCACACGCATGCCGCTTCGGTTCACGAACCGTCAGACAATGATGACGACTGAGCGAACCGCCAGTAGCGGCACGCCTTTTGAGAGTGCATTCATGGACACTTCAATCGCCCGGTTTTGTCTGTTGGAATTCTCGGCTAAACCTTTGGTCTCTTGAGTTCCTTGATTCACCCCTAAGAACTGGGCACAAATCAAGGGGGGGCTAATGTACAGGCCGAAGAAACCCTAACCCCATTGGGCCTAAAGCCCAAACAAGATAGCATCATCACAAGAACCAAGCCTCATTCCTCACCTGGGCCCATTTAAACAATGTGATCCCAAATGGCTCACATTCCTCCTTGTCCTAATTCATGCACAGTCAATCGTTCCTCGAGAAGTAGTGACTATGCTCGGCATTATTGTTTCTCGGTAACTCGGCAAATCTTTGGGAGTATCGATGCCGAGTATATCTGCTGAAGTAGGAATCATTTCCAAGGCCACTCTCACCTAAAAATCCACATACCATTGACAACATTGGACCTCTCATTGCACTAATTGACAGAGTAATCATAATCATTCCACTACTAATTTGCTATAAATATGAGAGAAAGGGGAGAAGGCTAGGGGCTGGAAAAAAAGAGGAGAGAGAGAGAAAAGTGATCTCATTGAGTCTCTACCGAAAATCACCCAGAGTAGGAAACTCAAGCCCATTATACAAGTAAGTTGTGAGCCCAAGTTAGATTTAGCCCAACAATCTTACTGAGGGGGTGCACATTACTCATTACACACATAACCCAACGTGTCTGTATATGACCTTTAAAATTAGCATCACCAGTTGACATTGTCAAAGTTATGTGCATAATAAATAAATATACATAAACCTCTCATGTTTGAGGGCAATAAAAAAATTGTGATAGAACAACCTTTTAATTAACAATGGTCACTCCATAAGGTGTTTTTTATCAGATCCGAGTTAGTGTATGTACCTGTTACATTACACCCACTTATCTGCTTAAAGTCACTACCTCAATGATGGAGTAAATCATCCTATCATATAGCAGCACAACAAGTGTAGGCTTCAGTGGTAATATTCAATTAATATCACAGCAATTAATATCACAGCCTAGAACAATTTAATAATCTATGAAAAATTATTACTCCATGTCTTTGGTTCCTTAACCATTAACATGATTTTTCTACAGATGCGACATCTCATGCCACATTTAAACAATAAAATATACCTACAAAAATTATGTATGTGATAATAAAATTTTATTATCAAATAAAAATGCATAATATTGTTTTGGAGGGCACATAATTCAGACATCATCTCTCTCTCTCTCTCTCTCTCTCTCTCTCTCTCTCTCTCTCTCTCTCTCTCTCTCTCTCTCTCTCTCTCTCTCTCTCTCTCTCTCTCTCTCTCTCTCTCTCTCTGAACAACATGGGTTGATGGGCCATATTTAAAATCTTTCTCCTGTAAGTATCCTAGCAACAATATTAGAAAAGGTATCAAATTTGATACATCAACTTACAGAAAATGCCCTACTATATATATATATATATAAACGTCTCATTAATGTGACTTTGCTGGGGGTACCACTAAGGGTTCCTGTAATAAACAGGCTGTAGTTGATGTCCCAACAGCGATTGCTTAAAAAACAGCACAAACCTGTGCCAGAAGAGGCTTTTACGAAAAGGACCCGCATAGAGCAAACTTATTTGCTTTTTCAATGGAGAGGACAGCACGATTAAAAATGACAACTTACCAAATTTCACGTCTCTGTTACCACGTTGTTCAGGCATGTTGGGAAACCCTTGGGCTTTCTAATTTAAAGTTGTTGGAAAGCCCTACCTACCATGTATCATAACATGAATTTCATAACTGACAATGACCAACTAAGTACTTAATGGTACACTGTATTATTAGGTCCTTGGCATTACGTGAATGTTTGTTTTCCAGGCATATGGATACCTAGGGTTGTTAGGTGAGTGTTTCCAAATAACAATTTTTAGTTTTTAAACAACATTTCACGTATTTTCACACACTTTTTCACCCACATGTATTTCACACAAGTTTTTAAATAACAATTTTCAGTTTTTAAACACATATACCAAACGAGTCCTAGCTATTTGTTCCCTGCTTTTAACTCCGCTTTCCTTGATTCTCAAAAAAAAAAAAAAAAACTCCGCTTTCGTCGCTCTGCTTTAATTGTGCCTTTCAGTGAAAAGTCCAATAAGTATTCATTGTCAGTTACTCACCAAGAAAGAAAAATATCATGTCTTATTCCTTTTCATTTTTTATTTTTAGCCAAATTCAACGTCCACCTTTATAAATAATTATAATAGAGGAGTGGGGAAGGGTTTTATTTATTTATTTTTTCTGAATAAATAATTTAATTGAAAAAAAAAAAAAAGAGACAAATGAAAAGGAAATGGATTCATCTGCACATGCCCATCCCAATTACAACACAGGCACGCATTTGCATATAGCAACGGCTCAACAGCGACGCTACAGAAAGCGGTTGTATAACCCATATGGATCTATAGCGGCGTTTTCAAGATCTATAGCGACATTTTGTGAAGGCCGCTATAGCCCTCATATTTTGTAATGATTTGTTTGATTTTGAAACCTTTTGTAAAAGTGCTTAGAGCATGCCCATCAAGTATTCTAAAAGATTTAGTATTTACCATCTCAAAAACCAACTTTATAACATATAACACACCACTTTACAATATCCCTTACATCAAAACTTCTATTTTTTTAACACTTCATTTAAATATTAATTTTTTATTCTTTCTCTCTCTATCTCTCTTTCCTTTGTGTCTCTCTTTCTCAATCCAGCGCGGCGAGATCAACACATACCACCACCACCACATCCAACCACCCATACCACAACCACCACATCCACCCACCATCGCCACCACCAATCAGATCCACCACAACCACAAACAACAACGGAGAAAAAAAAAAAGAAAAACCTCCACATCCACCCACCATTGCTGCCACTAGCCACCAACCAAATCTACAGCAACCACAAACAATAGCAGAGAAAAAAGAAACAAGAAAAAAACCTTCACATCCAAAGCCACCGAATCAACCCAGACCCACAAATCAACTCAGCACCCAGACTTCTTGACCTTCAACCACTACCTCTCCCTCACACACCTCGTCGGTGAGATCAACAGCCGCACCACCATCCACCCACCACATCCTCTCCCTCAACCACAATTGTTTACCTTGAGCAAAGCCAAAATCTTGGACACATCTTCACCCATTAACCTCTTCTTCAAGTTGAAATCATCACAGTACATCCGATTTCGAAACCGAACCCAAAACCATTCGTGCCGTTTCAATCTCGGAACGACGTCGTCCTCATCTGCGTTTTGAAGAGGATTTTCGAAACACAGAGGTGGACTTATAGCATCTGTCGTTGGAGAGCTTCGATTCGCGGTAGAGGTGGTAGTCTAAAAGGTGAAAACGAGAGCATATGGTAGTGAGGAAAGCTTGAGTTTGAGAGAGAGAGAGAGAGAGAGGAAAGAAGAAAAGCACGACACACGAGAGAGTGGGAGAGAAAAAGAAAAAAGTATTAAAAAATTCTAGCACCTTGCTACGATAGGGTCTCAAAAATGAAATTCTACTATAGCTCAATGCTAAATTTTTTGAGATTTAGTATATTTGATGTAGGTGTGTTTTTATCATTTAAGGTGCTAAAAAAGCTTTAAAAAAAATAGCATTTAGCATTTTTAGCACCTTTGATAAAAATGCTCTTAGAACATTCCCTTTTGGAAATGCAAAATGCATATAAATACATTAATATATGATACTGTAGCAACATCTAAAACTTAAAAAGTCATATTTTATTCCAACATCTCTCTCATCTCAGCTTAACTCTCTAATTTATTGTGCTCATCGGAGCCATGAAGAAAACTCTCTTTCCGTTGGAGCTCGCCCTTGTTGGAGGATGAAATCAACGGTGCCAATTTTGAATTCGCAACTATACTCACTTATATTCACGAATGGTTAAACCCCTTAGGAAACTAATTAAATTTTGATATATTCCTGTATTAATCTAATATGCTTAATCTTATCACATGAAAAGTTTTAATCCCTAAATCAATTTGCAAGTCAATAAGTCATATCAAATGAGGGATCAATAATACAGTGCACTAATTTTTTTTTTTTGAGAGAGTTTCAACCTATGACGTTAATTCCTGATGATAGCTCTTTATCATCAGACCAAAACACTAATAAGCTTTTGAAAACCCCAAATCTCTTATACAACCGTCAAAAACTTTACCAATTGAGTTAACTGGAACCCACATAGTGCACTAGTTAGTACTGAAAATTCCAGCACTTCTGTCAAGTTTTGCTTAGAAGTTGACCCCCTTTTCGACCATGAGAAATCACGAAATTTTCCAAAATGAAATTTTAATATCCGAACTACAAATATCCAAAAAAATCAATGAGAAATTAAATTCCTTACATCTCTTATATAGGGTACAAGCTAGAAAGGTCAAATCTGTCAGATTCTTAGACATAATATGTTTTCTAGTTTAATTGATTCCTCCCTTAAGATTTTGCTAGAATATATTAATTGTTCCTTGATTATTTTGTATGTCTTGACTCCTAATCCATCTTGGAATAAATCCCTAGGTCCAAAAATCGTCAAAATAGCATATAGAATTATAATCTAAACAACCCTTATTATGTTTAGAGCTTCTCACCTTGACTGGCTTTTATATTTGCTTGTATCACCCAAAAACGAATCTTGAAGCCTTTTAAACCTTCCTTTTATAATGTTGATGATGATTTAAATACAAAGAACAACAAGGTTTCAATAAATATCTTCATAGAAATTAAAAACCTAATGGAAACATAACAAAATCCTAAGTTTAAAGGTTTATCTTCAGTTCTTCACTAAGTTTATGCTCTTGGACATGAGCATAAATTACTTAGTCTGTTAGGTGTGAATACCCTTGAGTTTTTCGCTAACCAGTTCTAACTGGTGAGGTTAGTTGTCCATAAATTTTACATCATATAAAAATAAATAAATAAATAAATTTGCAGTTTTCTCCTTCCTAGCTGTCCCTCTCTCTTTCTCCCTCTAAAATTTTCTTTGGTATACACAACAACAACAATAATTGTGGGGGTCAAAAACACTTTAGACCTCAAGGAAGGTTCTACGAATTTAATCGTCACAAATAATTTGTTAATAAATGGGTAATCCACAATGGGAAAACTGAACAAGTAAGATCAAGGATTGAAATGAGAAACACGTGCAGGCACGCGCACGCACACACGCACATATAGGATGTAACTGAACTTTTGCCGAGATTACAAGCAAGATAAACCTAAGCAAGAACAATATTTTAGACTAACTCACCTCCTCTCTTTTTTTAGTCCTCCTTTTAGTAAGTGGGAACATGTTATTTATACCCTCAGATCATCTTTCTCCTTAGTGGATTATCAGGCTATATGTCGGCAAATCCTTGTCCCATCGGGTGTCTCCTCCCCTAATTTTATGATGAAAATGGTCTTTTGGGGTGTCTAATAAAACTGTTTAGATTAGTTATTCATCATTAAATGTGGCATGTATTAGGTAGGAACACTAAATTAATGCAGAGGTGACTATTGCTTGGATTGTGTGCCACTCTTCCCAGTTCCTCAACTGCATTCTAGACAATTCCTCCCTTGGCGACTTTCTGGGTCAAGAATAATCAGGTGGGACCTTACCTCGACTTAGCAGGTTTTCGCCAACTTTTCTCGGGCGAAATGGATCTAGATTGATTGAGTCTTTCCCTTTATCCTCGTCATGAGAACCTTCTGTGGACCCAGAACCTCAGGGGTTGTTTATTTTCACATAGTATGTTTTACACATTATGTGTAAAACAAATAGAGTGTTTTACACGCTTGAGAGCTCAAAGAAGGTTCTATGAATTTAATCATCACAATTAATTTGTTAATAAATGGGTAATCCACAATGGGAAGATTGAACAAGTAAGATCAAGGATTGAAATGACACACACACACACACAAAGGATGTAACTGAACTTCTGCCGAGATTACAAGCAAGATAAACCTAAGCAAGAACCCTTTTTTAGACTAACTCTCCTCCTCTCTTTTTTTTAGTCCCCCTTTTAGTAAGTGGTAACATGTTATTTATACCCTCAGATCATCTTTCTCCTTAGTGGATTACCAGGCTAGATGTCAGCATATCTTTGTCCCATCAGGTGTCTCCTCCCCTAATTTTATGATGACAATGGTCTTTTAGGGTGTCTAATAACACCATTCAGATCAATTATTCATCATTAAATGTGGCATGTATTAGGTAGGAACACCAAATTAATGCGGAGGTGACTATTGCTTGGATTGTGTGCTACTCTTCCTGGTTCTTCGACTACATTCTAGGCTATTCCTCCTTCGGCAGCTTTCTGGGTCAAGAATGATAGGGTGGGACCTTACCTCGGCTTAGTAGGTTTTCGCCAACTTTGCTTGGGTGTAATGGTTCTAGATAATTGCACCATGCAATTATTCCATTTCCTTCACAATATATATATATATATATATATATATATATGGGATTTACTAACGTGTGTAGGCATACATTAGCGAATCATTTTAAGGAATTTTTTATGAAAAAGCGAAAAAATAATTAATTGTTTTGACAGTTTTTTAATTTTTCATAAAAATTTTCTCAAAATGAAGGGTTTATGTGTGCCCTAACCTGACCCTTCTTTTATTTAATAGTTGAAACTGAAGGTTGTAATTTTGTAAATTTCAATCGTATCTATTCATTGCTATTGCATCAGTTGTAATAGCTTGTCACAATCTGGATTTTATACCCTACAAATATCTACTGGCTGAAGCTGAAGGCTGCTAATTCTACCATCCAAAAAGGAAAAAAAACTGTAGAGTCAGTCTACACCAATGACTTCTCCACTATCTATGCTAGTATGTTGGAACGTGGAAAACACTCTCCTCTTTAGTCTAATCAAAAGAATGTACGTAACGCGCCATTACATCTTATCTGACGATAGTACCAAGTACCAACCAATTTTTCACCCAAAAATAAAAAGACAGTAGTACCAACAAAACAGTTGGTCCAAAATAGTACGAAACAACACCAGCTAAAATTCAAAATGCATTTCCTTCCTGGATAAAGCTCCGGTTAGAGCAATTATATCAGCTTGTGCATAAGATTCGGTCTATTTTACACTTAAAATCTACTTTTTTTATTTTACACTATCATTTTTACAAAACATTCACATCAGTTTATCTATTTTGCAAGATATTTCAATAAAATATTATTTCTTCTCAATTTTATTATTATTATTCTCAACTACCTTTACCTACAATACGCGCCCTCTCTTTCTCTCTGTGTCCCTTTTTTTTCTGATTCATTCCTCTCTCTCTATACCCATCTCTCTACCCCTCTCAATACCCATTTCTGAACAGATCACATCTCTCTCTCTCTCTCTCTTTTCTACCTTCTCTCATTCTTTCTCAAAAACAACCAACCCAACCGGCCGATCCACCAACCACGCCGGTCGGAGTTCTTCACCACTCAAAAACTACCAACCCAATCAACTGATCCACGAACCTTTCATTCTTTCTCATAAACTACCAACCCAACCAGCCGATCCACGAACCACGCCGATCGGACTTCTTCACCTGCCGATCCACTCTTCACCGGCCGATCCACGAACCAAGCTCCACAACCCTCTTACCGATCCAACCTCCCGGGTCTTTTTCTAGACCCATCGAGCTCTGTTGGCGTGCGAGCTCACAGACCCAGACCCCCGTTGGCGTGCGAGCTCCATTGTCGTCATCGGCGTCCGGTTTCAGTGGTTCTTGGATCTCGAGCGAATTGGAAGCAGCGGAGATGAAGAAGCAAATTCTGCGGAAAACGCTGGAGCAAATCCACAGCTCTGCGTCTTCGTTTATTTTGTTCTCGCTTCAATGGAAGGATCTGAAAGACCAATTCGAAGGAATTTGAGTTGAAAGAGGTGAACTTGGAAGAGAGAGTTAGACCCAGACCCAGCCTTTTTGTTGTTAATTTTCTTTATTTCTTGTTTGGTTGGTGAGAAAGTGGTGGAAAAGAGTAGATTTTCTTTGTGTTTGGTTAATTTTCTTTATTTCTTGTTTCTCTATGTTTTTCTCGGCAACCAAACAAATCCTGTGTAATACTAATTTCTTGTTTTACTTGATTTTGGAAGAAATTTTTTGATGTGGTTTTCTCTGTTGGTGAATGTGTGGAGTTCTCGGTTGATGCATGTATGGCGTTCTCTGATGATCGGCGGCAGTGAGAGTGAGAGTGAGGTGAGAGTGAGAGCGGGAGCAAGAGCAACCAGAGATACAGAAAGAAAGAGAGAGAAAAAACTAATAAAATAATAAATAGAAGCGCTACAGTAACCGTGCATATATGCACGGTTACTGTAGCAATTGTGCATAAATGCACAATTTTACACCCACTGATGTGGGTGTTTTTTGAGCCAAATTGTGTAAAAGGACTACCTTTTTCTATTTTGCAAAATTATCCATTAGCTGATGTAATTGCTCTTAATGTATTCATACAATAGTCATCTATTTTTAAAAATGTTTTATTGAAAGTTAAAAAAATTGTTTAAAAAGTTGTTATTTATTTATTTATTTTTTCATAAAATTTTACTAAAATAATTTACTAATGTATTATGTATGCCCTAAAGATATTTGTTAGTAAAATCTATAAATAAATAAACATTATTGCCTCCTCTTTTTTTCATTTCTTGGTTTGGTAGTTCTCACATGGGTGAGGGTTAGGTTTATTATCCAATTGCACTGCACTAATTCAAATTATGACATGTATTATTTTCTAGATGGGTCCAGTGCAATTTAAACACCAGACCCAATCCAGGCCCGCTTCACATTTGTTCTCATGTGATTAGTCTTTTGTGGCTAGGCAAGGGCCTCCTAAAAATATATAAATTATCCATACAATTCCAACCACAGCCTCTCATTTTTGTTTTCATTTTTCATATTTTAAATAATTATTATTTTTATCTTAATTTCATTTTTTCACCCCTCGCACAACATAAATTCTTAGAGAAGACTAGGCTACAACTGGATGTCTATTTGAGGCTACAAATTGGGCCTCCAGACACAATTGATATTCCAATGGTCCAAGCTCAACGTAGGTTCATGCTAAACCCATCCCACTAATTTTTCTTATGAGATTCAATTCAGCTTGTAAAGGTCCAATTTGAGCTTTGGAACCCAATAATACATATATCAACAGAATTATTCTTTATCTAGGCCTTCTCCCTTAGAAGGGAAGGCCATCATAATGAGCTACCACGGTCCATGGCAGATAAACTGAAAGAGCCTTTTCTTTTTTCTTTTTTTTTCTTTTTTTTTTTTAAGATAATATAGACAAAAGACATAGGGGATGAGGAAGGAGAAAGTGGAAAGACATGATTTATAATACTAACACTTATAAAATGACCTAAACTTTATAAATATTAGCGAAACTTATAAACCGAAAAAGCACTCACTAATTGACCAATGTGATACTTTAGATCACTTATCTAGTAGATAGGAATAAATTTAAAAAAAAAAAAAAAAAAAAAAAGAAAGAAAGAAGACTTCTTTGCCTTCAAGTTCAAATTTCTACAAAGAGTTGTATATTCAAGTGGTTGTGTATTAGGTGCCTAATTTATTTTAATTAGTATTGGGTAAATAATGATAGAAATATGTTTTATACTTGGATTACAATTATATAATTTGGATTAGAATTAGTTTTATTAGTAGATTATAGAAAGTTTGTATTTATCTTTATTTACTTGGATCACATATCTGTCTATTTGGAGGTCTTGGTTTCCTTGAAACTACCAATAAATAGTTTGGTCCATGACATTGTTGTAGGAAAATGTAGTTTTGCATCTCATACAAACCAAGTAGTGGAAGCAACACAAGAATCTACATCATTCATGAGAAATAACATACAACTTTGAATTCTATAACAAAGAATAAAAAGTGTACCTTGATGTAGTAAAAAAAAAATAAAAAACAAGAAGTAGATAGTATCTTGAGAAGACTTTCAATCTTCATCCCAATTCCACATAGTACCTGATAATGCTTTAAAATGTATACTTGTTATATATTTATGTGGGCGTTATCTTCTTATTACTATGCTTAATTTGCATAATTAAGTAATGATTTGCATTAGTCCCTATTATTTATCTTTACATAATTTCTTAAATAAGATGTCATTTATTGAGTGTAATTTTCTACTTTCAGGAAATCATGTGAAAAAGATGAGTTTACAGGAGTCTATGATAGAATGAAGGCCAAGCTAAAATTAAAAAGGAGCTAAAGGACCTTGCTTAAATATTTAAGAAGGTGCAGCTGGAGTGCTTTGGTCATCTATCAACTATCATGTTTGGAAGCTTCAAATAAGGAAAGAAATCAAAGAGGTAGAATCTGAAAAGGAAAAATCAGATTTGAGCACTGATCAGTATTTTGGGCGTATCTCTCTCCTCAAAAATCCAATTGACACAAGGCTAGATGGGTTGGAACCGTGACTTAAATATCTACAACTTTCCAGTTTTGAGTTTTCGAAATTTACAATATTTGAAGACCAAAATTAACTCACAAGTTACTGCTGTAAATCTTGACTAAAATTAAAATAGTAAAAGTTTTGTTTTTCTTTGGGACACTTTTACATTAGGGTTTTGAAAGGAGGCTGTGTAGAACGAATTTGGGAGAGAAAACCTTGTATTTTCCTTTCTCTAATGGCTGCCTAAACTCTTTGATAGGGTTAGGGGTTATGTTTCTTCTATACAATATGAATATTCAATGTGATTCTTTCTAGGATTTTAGACAATAACATATTTGATTGTTCAATTAGATTTCTTTTGATGTATTAGTTCTTCCATACTTTCAATAAGTTCAATCATGTTTTTCTTATTGTTTAAATGAATTTCTAATAGTTTCAAATAGAAATCACATTTTAAAGTGAATGAGTTTTTTCTGAAAACTATTCTAACCACATTATTAATCTAGGTTATCATGCGTTCTTGAATTGTCTTAGTTCAACCAGATCATAAGTTTTTAATTGTATAAGAACAATCAATTATGAAATATATATTTTCTTAGATCACAAAGAATTTCATATCGATATAGGGGAACACCCCGATACCCTAGTATTTACATTATTGATTTAAATCAATTTTTATTATTATTCCTATTAACAATCACCAAGTAAAAGTACTTTTCTTCTTCACCCAAATTGTTGTTTAATTATATTGTATTTGAATCTATCCTGCTCATTGTGGTTCGACCTCGGTACTCCAAGAATTATATTGCTACGATCTCCCGCACTTTGGAGTGAGCAAGCAGTACCCAAAATGTGTGGTCTCTTAATCAGTTTTCATGTACATACTTATTGAAATCTATGTTCAAGAGAGATCAAAGAGAAAACAATTTTTTTTTCTTTTAATTGTACGTATGTTTAATTGCCTAAGCAATTACTTTATTTAATAACTTTTATTAAATAAATAATTGATTATCTAATTAGGTTAGCCTTTTGGGCCAACTCAATTGGGTTTTAGTGTGTGGCTTGGGATAGAACCAAAAGGACAAATAAAGCTCTAGCTCCAATAGGCTTCAGGCTTCCATCAACTCTTGACAAACTCAAATTTACCATTAATTATATAACAAGTATCACTATGGAAATATAATTGCACTCTAGGTCTTATTAATAAATTATATTCCAAGACTTTAATATAATATCATTTGATGCCTCCATGAAACAATCATAGTGAACAAAGTCATAATAAATTATCATTTTGTAAATCTCTATTTTATTCCTTGAGTCCTCAATTTAATCTTTTTTTTTTAAACCAATCTTTTAGTTATTCATATAATGAAATCTAATTACGTTAAATATAATCTTTAGTAACTCTTTACTAAAGTGGTTGGACCCACCACCTTGAATAACCAGTTCTCATTAAACTTATCTCAAGGAGATATTTCATGTCTCTGTAGAAAGAGATTATGGATTTCATCTTGAGAATATATGTTTACTCAATAGTCAACACTACGTGCGGTTACCCAACATACTAAAGTTTTAACTATTAAATTAGATCTCACTCCTAATATATGAAAGCAACCTACATTTTATGATCAGGTTCACAATTCTCTCAGCGTTGAGAGTTTATGAAAATAGAAGTCATGAGATATATTATTTAGGTGACAATTGTTAATTAAATACTTAATCTCACAATGGTCCAGTTTAATGTGCCTTACACACTTAAGACACACCAACACCAAGGTTTTCAGACCCGGACCGTTCATTGAACCGTAAAAGGAAGGGGTTCAAGGTTTTTGAGGTCGAACCGAGGTCGAATCGGGGTCGAACGATGATGACGTCTTAATTAATTTAATAATTAATTAAAGCCTAAATATAGATATTAAATTTATAAAAACTAGCAAAATTGATAATATATCTATATATGCGAGGGAAATTTAATGATTTTCAAGCATATATTTAATAATTAAATAAGAAAGTTAATAAAATAAAATAATAACCATGAAAACATTAAAATTTATGATTAATTTTTGAAGTAAAGTTGAATATCTTTGAAGGATTTTAATTATAATTTTTTTTTATTCCTTATAAGAGATGGATAATTTAATTAAGTAGAATAAAATTTGTGTTAAGTTTTTTTTTTTTTTTTTTTTTTTTTTTTTTTTTTTTAAATTGCTAAGGGGTTCGACTGCACGGTTCTCACCGGTTCGAGCGGTCCAACCCCGATTTTAGGGGTTCACGGAATTAACAAAAAATCCAGTTCTTTAGGCTTAAAAAACCAGTTTTCATCCCGGTTCTCGGTTTTCACGGTCCGACCTCCTGGTCTGGTCCGGTTTTGAAAACAGTGACCAACACATCAACTAGAAGTCTCCACTTTCATAATCAAGACAAACCATCGTAGTTTAGATGTTATAGCCTTTGCAGATGAAATGCCCAATTTCATTACCAATTACAAACTACGTTTTTGAGCTTACAGAGAACTTGTGATTTATATCTTTTGTAACTAAATCACATACAATGCATCTCGATGACTATATGATAATGTCCAATTAGTTCATATATAAATTGTCTCAAATAATTAAACAATTTAATTATTTATAACATGTCAATAAATTGAATTTTAGGGTACAAACCCTAACAATTGTTGGCCAACCTAATGAACTTTTGTCCGGAAAGAGCTTCATTCCCGGCCTTCTTAACAATTTTAATACATTTCTTGCCTTAGACCCAATATGGGGGCTGAATAACTAAATTACGTTCCAAGGCAAAAAGCCTGTTCCGTGTCAACTTCTATCTATCATAAACAATAATGTCTAAAGCGGCACAATAATGACACAAATAAAGAGACCATTTTTTGTTTTGTTTTGATAATCAGATAAAGAGACCTAAATATGAGTAATTATACAATATTGGTTTTATGGCGAATAGAAATCCAACGTAATTGAAACGCTAATTTTTTTTTTTTTTTTTGGGAAAATTGTTCGAGTGTGTCAAATCATTATTGAAGATTAATTTTCCTTAATAGCTTAAAACTTTAATTTTTGTAAATAAGTTTTTCACACAATAGATTATATTATTAAATTAAGCAACAATAATGAATTTAATAAATTAAATTATATTGTTATACACTTTAAAATTTAATTTGTTCTTGTGGTACTATAAATTTATAAGGTAGATGTTGTTTTCTTTTATTTGTAAATAATTTTTAATTATAAAGGCCTTCTATAAAATATCAATCTAGATGTGAAAAGTTGAGAGAGAGAGAAGATAATTATATCATGAATAAAATCTCATGATAAATCTCTTACTAGCAATATAAAAAAAAATTAAATGAAAATATTAATATTTAGATGATAATAAAATAGTATAACTGAAAGGTGATAATAAAAATTGTCATAATGATATTCAAACATATAATATAATAACCCTTAATTATATATAAATTTTTTCCCCAAATAGAAGCATTGCTTATAAAATAATACTATTACTTACTATACTTCATACGATTAGTTTTTGTAGAAGAAAAAATTTCAAAGTTTAAATCAGGTAGAAGTCTCACGATGTATGGGCATGTGATTGAGGATGTCTGTAGAATAGGTGCCACGTTGCAGACTTGTTCTTTTCTCCATGTGATGAGAGAGGGTAATGCATTAGCACACTCTTTAGCGCGTAGAGCAGTTTTAACTGCAGACACTGATGTATGGGTAGAAGAACTACCTAGCGATTTGGATGATGTATTCCAAAATGACCTCTGATTTATTTGAATAAAACTCCCTTTACTTTCTTCTCAAAAAAAAAAAATCACCGATGATCACTTATTACGTATTAGCTCTAATAATTGGATTAGGATCCCGCACCTTTTGCAATTAGCCAATTACTCCCCCTTTTTTCACAATTTTTTTTCTTCACTTTTTAGCTCTTTACTTAAATATATATATATATATATATATATATATATATATATATATATATATATATATATATATTTTTTTTTTTTTATTGAACGATGAAGATTAAAAATTACTTTGCATAGACTAAGGCTGTCCACGAGTCAGTCCGAGGTGGTTTTCGACTCAACTCAAAACCAACCTGCTCAGATCGAATGGAAGATGATAGGACCTATAATTGACTACCAATCAACATGGGTCAAGTCGGATCGGTTTTAGGCAGAACCTTGGTCGGTATGAGCAAAACTGATTAAAGAGCGGCAATGGCGATGATCTGAGCGGAGGAGAGCAACACTTCGTCGAAACTAAGCGGAGAAGAGCACGTAACCACCAGATTTGAGCGGAAAAGAAGTCGACGTGGTCGAATCTGGCTAAATCTATGCCAAACATGGGTGGATCTTACCAGATCTGTGCCAAATGTGGCTGGATCTTAGTGTATTTGTGCCAAACGTGGTCGAATCTTAGTGGAGGAGGGACAAATGTGGCCAAATCTAAGTGGAGGAGGGAAAAACGTGGCCGGATCTAAGTGGAGGAGGCCTCATCGTTGCTAGATCTCGATGGATTCAGCCTTAGTTTGATGGGTTTCTCAATCAGGTCGGATGGGCTTGGGTTTTAGAAGAGGAAATCGCTACTTGAGCCACCAAAGTCAGTTTCAGAGGGTTGAGACCTTGCATCGACTGTCGGAGGTGTCAAATTGGACTACGACAGGTCGGTTTCCATCGAGTTGGTTGGTTTGCCTAGACAACCCTACACATAACTAACTAATTGTAGCATCCCTAATAATTAGGGCACATAAATTGTATTGGTATGAACGATAGGTTTTTTATTTTTTATTTTTGTTAAACTCACATGTCATTACCAAAACTGCATGCAACAGTTGGTAACGCGGAACAAGTTATAAACTCAAACACACACACACCCCACCAATGTGGGGCAAGCCTATATTTTTCTTTTTCGTTAAATTCACACGTTATTACCAAAACTGCATGCATAAGTTGGCACGAATGATAAGTTAAGATGTGTACATTGCATGAATGAATGCAGGACCCACATGATGCGGAAAACTAATATCACTAAGGAATGCCTAAAATCCCTATCTACCAATAAAAAGAATGGGATGCCCTACATATCACCATGCTTCGTAAAATGTGATAAAGCTGAACCAACCAAAAGATGGGACATAAAAGTTCAAAGTAGTAAGACTCCTCTTCTTTTTTTTTTTCTTTTTCTTTTTTTCTTTTTTTTTGTGGGATGAACCAAACTGGCGAGACTCATGGAACACTCGTTAATCCACGTTTACATGAGTAACAGGGTCTGGATACATATATAAACATTAATGAAAAGCACCCACATAATGCGGAAAAGTATATCACGAATGGAATTCCTAAAATCCCTATCTACTAATAAAAAGAATGGGATGCCCTACATATCACCATGCTTCGTAAAATGTGATAAAGCTGAACCAACCAAAAGATGGGAAATGAAAGTTCAAACTAGTGAGACTCAATTTTTTTTTTTTTTTTTTTTGATGAACAAACTGGCAAGACTCATGTAACACCCGTGAATCCACATTTACATGATTAACAGGGTCTGGATGTATATATATAAACATTAATAAAAACTAAAGGATTTTTTATTCCTAACCATGAAATTAACAATTGTTGTTTCTTCTAAAAGGAAAAAAAAAAAAAATTCTATATCTCTATTTTTTTTTTTTTTTTTGGAGAAACAAAAACACATACAAATGAGAGAGAAATGAGTTTTAATATAAAGACATTCCATAAACTACATTCAAAAAGTCATGATAATTTTTAAGGGAAAATAGAGTAAGTTATACTAATTCTTTTAAGCAATGTGAGACAAAAATATTTTTAAGAAAAAATGATTTACTTATATATTTCTTTGATTTGCTATTAGTCTATTATATATTTCTATGATATGCTATTAGTCTATTATGGTATAAAAGTAATTAGAGGAAAAAAACAATGCATTAATAATAAGATAAAGTTTATCTACAAAATTGATTGTAACTTTAAGATACCACTTAGTTTGTGGGGTGCATTGGGTAAATTTCAGTTGTATTAGGAGAGGGGGTAACCGGGTAGTCCATGCTTTTGCACAACATGCTAGGAATATCTCTGAGGATGTGTTTTGGATGGAGGATTCACCCCCACCAGCTTTGAATGCATTGTATCATGATTCTCTTCTGTTATAAATAAATGAATGTTCCAGTTTCAAAAAAAAAAAAAAAACATTTCTCAATATCTTTTTATTGAAGATAAATTTTGACAAATCCACCATTGGATTACATCTTCTTCTTATATTCTCCATGCTTGCAAAATTTCTTGAAAATTAAATATCAATAGTTATGTCATCAATAAATTGTTTAAATTGTAATTTTTTATATTTTAAAATTATGAATAAAGTATATGCTTATAGATCATATAGTAAATAATATATGATTGACACAAAATTTAACATGTATATTAAGAGTATAAAAAACATCCAATTCAACGATTAGGACAAAATTTAGCTGCAAAATTGATTGTAGTTTTAAGGTACAACATTTCTCAATATCTTTTTATTGGAGTTGAATTTCGACAAATCCACCATTAGATTATTTCTTTTTCATATATCCTTAATATTTGCAAAATTTCTTGAAAATTAAATATCAATAGCTATGCTATCAATAAATTGTTTAAATTGCAAATTTTAAAATTTTAAAATTTATGAATAAAGTATAAGCTTCTAGATCATATAGTAAATAATATCTTATTGATACAAAATTTGACATGTGTATTAAGAGCATAAAGAACATCTAATTCAACAGTTATGACAAAGTTTAGTTACAAAATTGATTGTAGTTTTAAGGTACAACATTTCTCAATATCTTTTTATTGGAGGTGAATTTTGATAAATCTACCATTGGATTACATCTTCTTCTTATATCTTCTGTGCTTGCAAAATTTCTTGAAAATTAAATATCAATAGCCATGTCATCGATAAATTGTTTAAATTGCAAGTTTTTATATTTAAAATTATGAATAAAGTATAAGCTTATAAATCATATAATAAATAATATCTGATTGACACAAAATTTGACATATATATTAAGAGTATAAAGAATATCCAATTCAACAGTTAAATTTTCAAAATATATAGTAATATTTATTTTATTGAATAAAGTTGTATTCTTAGGCTACAACCAATTTTCTAGTTAAACCTTTTTTGTTTCTTTTTTTTATACTGAAGCTAAACTTTGTCCTTAATAATATATAAATATTTCTATTTTTATGAAATACATTTTGAATTAATGAGTTGTTAATGAGCTATTAAAAAAAGAGTTATTTATAGTATAAAAGTAATTAGAGGAAATAAAAATAATATCGGTGAATTTACTATTAAGTCATTAGTATTACTTTATTATTTACTAATAACAATTCATCATATCAAAGAATTTATAAAAAGTTTGTCATATGACTCATATCCCTTTTACCCATTTTTCGCTCCAAAAAAAAAAAAAAAAGTTTTGTCAAAAGAAAAATAAAACCTATCACAGTTCAGAGTTCAGACCTTCAAATTATTAAAAAGCCCATAAACCGTTTCCTCTCTGATTCACTGAATTCACACACCTCGAAAATGGGCAGCTCCGAGCAAACCCAACCAAACCCAGCAACCCAACAACAAAAAGAGGAAGAAGAAGTGGGCAAATTGGCGGTCCGGTTAGCAAATGCGGCAATTCTTCCGATGGTACTGAAGTCAGCCATGGAGCTCAACCTTATTGACATTATCTCAGAAGCTGGAACAGGCGCGTTCCTCTCACCTTCAGAGATTGCGGCTAAGCTGCCCACCAAGAACCAGGATGCACCGGTTCTGCTGGACCGTATGCTACGGCTCTTGGCGAGCTATTCCATCCCCAAGTGCACACTCCGAACCAGAGGAATAGACGGAGAGACTGAAAGATTGTATGGTGTGGAGTCCATTTGCAAGTTCCTCGTTAAGAACCCAGATGGAGGCTCTGTTGCTCCTCTCTTCCTGTTGCACCACGACAAGGTCTTGATGGAGAGCTGGTAATAACTAATTTATCCCATGCTTGTCTTTCTTAGTTGTAAATTTTTTATGGCAAAAATACACTGTTTCTTAAACTTGAACAAAGTTTAAAGTTAAACTATTGAGTGTTTAAAATGATAGCCTTGAGTCAAAGGCAAATCATTACTTTTTTTTTTTTTTTTTCATTAATTACAGAATGTTATGTACTTGATTTTATTTATTTTTTTTTTTTTTAAACTTTGGTTATTTTATTAGGAAATTAAGTCAAATAAATACATATCAAGTTGTATTATGATTTCTAGATTATGAAGTGAAAAGCAAAAAGTGGAACATAAGATTTGTGTTTGTCTTAAGTTGTTTTAAAATTTGTATTTGCATTGCATTTATTGAAAAATATAGAGCCCGTTTGGTATATATGTTTAAACATATGTTTTTAGTTTTTAAACAACATTATACGTATTTTCACACACTTTTTTATCCACATGTATTTCCAATAAATACAAATAACGTTACTAGAATAACATTATCAAACAAGCCCTATAATTTTTGGTAATTTTTATATTAAATGTGTGATAAAAACTAAAAGTTAATTTCTTTTCAAAGAGTTAAAAGTTAACTTTTTAAAAAAAATTGATATACACCTTCAAATTTGTAATATTTAATTTTAATTATAAAATAGATCATTCTAAAAAAACTAAAAAAGAAAGGATTCTTGAATATTGTTGATACATAAATGAAATGAGCTATACAAAGTGTTCATTGTATATATTGGTTATGAAAACAACTTTATATCTAACATCACTGTATTCAAATTGTATTGATTATCAAGAGTCTTGTAATGCAATTAATATATGGTATTTCCAACAGAAACATTTGGGGTTTAAAAAGTGATTGTAGCCTTGTAGAGATTCTACAAATTTTATTACATAAATCTTACAAAATGATGAGTCATCAATTAGAAAAAGTAATTCAACAATCATTTATTAAATTGTTTAAGTGGATCAATAGCATTCAATATTACATCAATTTGTAATCTATTTGTAATAAAATTTGTATTACCTTTACCATTTTTTGGATTTAAATTATCATTCTCCAATTCTCAAATTTATAATAATAAAAAAAATCTATTGATAATTTTTTTGGAATCTACACATATATACTACGGAAATTGTCCTCACCGAAGAACTTTGTTGAATGTCGTTCCAATTTTACTAGATATCCCCTAAGGGACAAGAGTTTGAATGTCTAACGTATTAACTTTTATTCAATTTTCTAACCAAAAAGAAAAAAAAAAAGAAAAAAAAAAGAAAAAAAGAAAAAAAAAAAGAAACTTATTCAATGGTATGGAAGGCTTGTTCAAGGGTGATTAATGTACTCAGGTACCACTTGAACGATGTAATACTAGGAGGGGGGATTCCCTTTAACAGGGCCTATGGGATGACAGCATTTGAATACTCAGGAACAGATCAAAGGTATAATCGGGTATTCAACCAGGGTATGTCAAACCACACCACCTTGATCATGAAGAAGATACTTGATGTGTACAAAGGGTTTGAAGGCCTTAAAGTGTTGGTGGATGTGGGTGGTGGTATTGGAGTCACCCTTAACATTATCACTTCGAAATATCCTCAGATTAAGGGCATCAATTTTGATCTTCCGCATGTTGTATCTGATGCACCTTCTTATCCAGGTATTGTATTGCTTCTTTCTTTGACTTGGGAGTTAATGAATATTGGCTTCTTTATTCTTTTGAACACATGAACAAAGAATTTCTTTGTTCATGTGTTCGATTGTTGTCTCATCAATATCTGTTGCTATTAATGTTATTTTAGAGACTGTAATAGTTATCCCATGACTCATTTGATGTCTTTTGCTAAGCATCCGTTTGGAAAGAGCTAAAAAATTTAGCTTATATACACTTTTAGCTTATTTTTGTTGCTATTCATGAATTCTACTGTACTTTTTAATACTATTTATGAGTCTTACTATACTATTCAGTTTATTTTTTAACCTATTTTTTACACTTCGATTAAAAAATTTCAGTTTTAGTTAAATAAACTATTCTCAATTTCATATGCTTATAAGTCAAATATGCCATTGATGTCTTTATTTTTTCACTTCTTGACCATTGCTAAATGCAAATTCTGGTTTGATCAAATTGTTGCTGCTCATGACTCGCATTGTTGTGAAAGAATATGAGCTATTAACTTTATCAAAATCATGTAATGGTGTAGGTGTGGAGCATGTTGGGGGAGATATGTTTGACAGCGTTCCCAAAGGAGATGCTATTTTCATGAAGGTAAGTCTTTATGATTCTTCTTCTCCCCCAACCACCCCCGCCCCCCCACCCCCCCCCCCCCCCCCCCCAAAAAAAAAAAAAAAAAAAACCCTTTAAGATTCTGCCACTTCTTCTACATTATCTAAGAAAGTTGAAATTTGCAGTGGATACTCCATGACTGGAGTGATGAACATTGCTTGAAACTTCTCAATAATTGCTGTAAAGCTCTTCCCAATTCAGGCAAGGTGATCATTGTGGAATCAATCCTTCCAGTGGTTCCTGAGAATAATGTTTTGTCAAATATTGTCTTTGAGCAAGATATGTTGATGTTAGCTGTTAACCCAGGAGGGAAAGAGAGGACTGAAAAAGATTTTGAGGAATTAGCTACAAAATCTGGATTTTCTGGCTGTGAGGTCATATGCAGCGCTTATAACAGTCAGGTTATGGAGTTCCACAAGACAGCAGATCTTTAATTTGCTAGTGTAACTTTTTCAATTGTGTTGCTATTGCTATTTGTAGCATATCTTATGGTCTATGAATAAATTGATTGTGGGGGTTCCCTTTCCATTTAAGTTGTTATAATATAGAAGTCTTTTCTATGTTTGACAGATTTTTTTATTTATTTTCTAGCATAGCGATTCTCCAATTAATTGTAACATGTAAGAGATATATTAGTCTTGTTGCTGTTGTTTTTGTTGGGAACATAATTGAAGTGAATTCAGACCTCAAGTAAAAGCACGTACAAATGCAGAATGTTGGATCTACTATGACTATCAACAGTGTAGTGGCCAGGAGAGGATTTTTTTCCCCTGTGAGATAAGAGGAAATGGTTCCCATTTGTTTTGTGTTTGAGTCTTACGAGGAATATAGTTCCCCCTTCCCCGCTATCTTTGTCCTTAATTTTGTAATATAAGGTCCGTTTGGATTAAGCTTATTGTTGCTTAAACTGAAAACTGAAAACTGAAAATTGAAAGTACTGTAGCAAAATAATTTTTAAATGTGTGAATAGTACCGTGGAACCCATTTTTAATATTTTTTAGTGCGTAAACAGTGATAAACAATGCGTGAATAGTAATTTTTGTCCCCTGCACAGTGAACCCATGTGAGGTTACTGTTCACGTGTAGGAAAAAAATAAAAAATAAAAAGTGAAAACGTGAAACTGAAAACGTGCCGCAGGATTCAGCTGAATCCAAACGGTCACATAGTATTTTATTCAGCAAAAAAAAAAAAAAAGATTTTTGGCTTCTAAATTTAAAAAGATGCACAAATGTTAACATTGAGATTCAACATTATCAACTTATCATCTAAGAAAAATGAGGTAATATTTTGTAATCCTATGTTTTTGTTCCTATTACACTACCAATGTTAATATTTCTGCTATACAATTTCATTATTAATTTGTGAAAGAGGATTTCATTAAAAAATATAATAGAGCATAGCAGAGCATCAGACATTGTAAAATAGCATAAGGCTAAATTTTGATCAATGAACCCAAAATACACACTAACGTCAAATTATGTATCCATTGTGTAAAATGCATTTTTGTATTGTGCGAATATGCACAAGTATTACTGTTATGCATTTCATTTTTTATTCTTTCTTTGTATTTACCAATAATGAAGGAAAAGATTGGATGATGGTTGTGGTGTGTGGAGAGAGAGAAACAATTTTAAAAAAGTAAGAAAAATTGAAATTTTAATGAAATAGAGTTTAAAGTAGATAATCTGATATAGATGTTTTGAGAAGTAGTTAAATAAAATAGAAAAAGTAAATTCTTTTGCTAAAATAGATAAGAATTTTGCTTTGAGATAATGTGAATGCTAACTGATAATGCAGAATATCATCGGTTGTGCTCTCGTTGCTTTGCTAATCAATCTGCAATGAAAGACCACAAAAAGATAGAAACACTGGTGTGGTGTTGGCCAAGGGCCGTCAGATGACTAAGTCAGATCAAGGTGAATGGATTCACTTGCTTAAATCAAAGAGCTAAAATGATTAATAGTTGTGAGTATGAAATTTTGTACCTTTGTCTCTTCTTGCTGTATGAGTTTTATAGCCCCTTTCTTCATTTTTGTAATGAATACCCACATTTATGGGTCAGGAGACATTGGTTATAAATATCAAGCTTTTATTGCCTTTCAATGGTCATTCTTTCATTGGAGTCCATACATTACTCCTTAGCTATCTCCTGCAATTAATGGCATTTATGGGTTCATCCATCTATTTGATGACCAATCGTTACGACTTGCATTTAATAACATTTATGAGTTCGTCCATCTGTTTGATGGACGATCTTGATAAATTTACAGTCATCACTAACTATATGGTAATATCATTTTGGTAAGTAATTATTAAGTTTTTATTTTTTACTTTTTTATTATTATTATAGAATTTCACCTTATTGAATCCACTTCGCCAAGCCCAACTAATCGGTTTTTTTGTATATAAGTTGGGCTAATTAGAATATGATAAGCTCTTTCCTCTCATATTTATAACTTTGTGTTTTTTGAGGATATAATCTACACTATAATCATAATAATGTATTTTCAAAATTATTTAAATCTATGAATATGAATATGAATAAGAGGTTACGACTAATATGGAATCATTTTTTTTTTTTGAACAAATTACAGTAAACCCACTTATGGTTTGACCCGTTCTCACTTTACCTTTCCGTGGTTCAAAACTTAACACTTCCTCTAGTATGAACATTCTTGAGCCCATCAACCAAATTAAAATACAAATTCAAAAAACGTTTGCAAACTACACTTATAAACATGATTAACCTTAAATTTCAAAAATCCTACACTTTCAAACACATAAGTAGCAACTCATAAGAGACAAACAGAGGGAGAGAGAGAGAGAGAAAGAGAGAGAGAAGAGCAGATCAAAGACTTCACCAACCAATCAACTATCGATCTCGAAAACCATCATAACCAAAACCCATGACCGATCCACCATCGGTCTCCAAGACCCATAACCAGAACCCATGGTTGATCCACCACTGATCACCATGGCCAATGATTTCTCTCTTAATCCCTCTCTGCTTTCTTTGATCTACATCAAGCC
The DNA here is from genome assembly GCA_023055345.1 of Quercus wislizeni. Taxonomy (NCBI): domain Eukaryota; kingdom Viridiplantae; phylum Streptophyta; class Magnoliopsida; order Fagales; family Fagaceae; genus Quercus; species Quercus wislizeni. The sequence continues at coordinate 2,142,208 of JALGQJ010000038.1, forward strand.
CATGACCTCAAGCTTTGCCCCCTTTCCCTTTCTCTCCCCATTCTAAACCAAATCCATACCTATGGTGGAACTTTTGTTTTGTGTTTATTGTGATCTATGGGCTCTCTCTCTCCGATCTTGTGTTGCGTTGTCTTATATTTGTTGTGATATATAGGCATTTGATTTGTATTAGTTTTAATTTCAAATAATTTGATTAGTAATTGTTTGGAATTTCATTTGTAATGTTCATCATTTTTTTGTAAAAAATTCAAACCCTAACTCTTTGATTCATTTAAAAAAAAAAAAAAAAGTCTTTAAAAGTGTTTTTAACAGAGGTGGATAACAGAAAACTAACGGATATAACCTCAGGTGCGCAAAATGTTAAGTTTTGAACCACAAGTAGGAAAGTGTAAACAAGCCAAACCATAGATAGGTTTATTGTAATTTGCCCCCTTTTTTTATTATAAGAAAATGATTCATTCTTAAATTTAATGCTTGTTAGAGGGGGGGGGGGGGTTCATCTTAAAAGAGAATGTACAATTTTGTAAATCTTTATTTTTTTAAAACCATGTGTACTTTTACTTAATTTATTTTTTTAGTAAAATAAACCAGTCAAAATAAGTTATACCAAAATAATGCACAAATGAATGGGATAATGTCACCTACAATCCCTATAATGTGACCTAGGTGGACTAATTAGAGTGCTCCACCTCGGTTAAAAATCTAACTCAACTCCACTTCAAGTAATTACTAATGGAACCAAAAAAATGTCGGGCCAATTACCCACCTGTGGTTTAAAAACTGACACTTTACCCACCTGTGGTCCTTTCCATTAACAGACATCGAATTCTAGAGAAACAAACCTGAGGTCACCCCTTCAATCTCTCTCTTCAATTCAGCCATTCCATGAAGATCATCATGTGAAATTTCCATCATCACCATCGATCGCCATTCCGATCAAAACCCCTATGATAGAGTTTGAGGAATTTCCCTCTAGAGTGAAATTCCAAGTATGTTCTCTAATTTGGGATTTTTATTTTTTATTTTTTGAAATTGCAGAAATTTATGGTAGATAACGAATTGAAATTTTAGGAATTTGTATAGGACTATTAGTAGCATGTTGATCTTGTCAATGTTTTCTAATTAGACTAGTAGGTGTATGTTGATCTTGTTAGTCGTCAAGGCTGAGGAAGTCCCTTTTGGGAGGGACTTTTTGAACCAAACCCATCTAAAGGATTAGTCAAACCCATCTGGTAGGGATTAAAGTAAATAGAAGAAAATAATTAGTTTAATGGAAAAATTATTCTTTGTTTGAAAAATTCAACAAAGGTAGCACTTTGTTTAGTTTATTTTGCACTGCAGTTCTTAAATTGGTGTGTTTTGGTCATGTGGTCTAAAACAAAATCCATAGAGAGTTCTATTTTTGCAATTTTGTTTAGCTTTCTAACTTTGTTTTTGCAATTGTTTTGTAGATATTCATCTATGGGATATTACTTCTAGGTATCTCACAAAGCAGTGAGCTGGAATTTTCTAAGCTTTATAGATTACTAAAGATTTAAAGCACACACATTTGTATGCTTGCATGAATGAATTAGCTTATGTATTTAAATTTTTTGGGCAAGTTTGCCATATGTATTTTGGTCTGGTCTCCTTATTTTGGTCCCTTATTAGCCTTCTTTAGAAATTTGAGAAACTCAACTCTTGTTCTCGTTATTAATTTTTATTTATTTATTTTTAGAATCTTATGTTGTAGTAATTAATGTTAAGCTTAAATAGACCTGAGGGTCCATCAAATTAATGGGGATTTATTTTGAAATTGCAATAATTTCAATGAAGGTTTCTTGAGCAACTTATACAATGTCTTCATCAAGTGGCACTTGTTCTACAACAACTCATTTTTACCGTGCTTTAGATGGGTATTTATGTACCCATGAGACTTGTGTTCTGCAAACAAGTCTAAAAGTTGGCAACTTTGGAAGGAGATTTCTGAGTTGTAGCCAATTCAAGGTAAGCATCAATTTTTTATTTCTATTTGATTTGAATTGAATGTTAATGGTTAGTGGTGATGGATTGTGAATTGTGAAATAACATGTTATAAACTCTGTGGGTATAAAATCAATTCTCAAATTAGTCCTAAATGTGGCTTCTATCAGCGGGTGGATAACCATACTTGTAGGCATGGGAATGAAACTGCCTCACTTGTCATTCAAAGGATCAATATGCTTGAGAATGAACTGCAGCTTGCAACTTAGAGAAAAAGGTCAACTCAGGAAATGGAAGAAAAAGCTATTGAAAGGGAAAGAAAAACTCATGAACTGTATGTAGAAGTTAGGGAGAAAGCAATGAGGGCAAGAGAGAATGAGAGATAGTGCAAACTAACACTAGTGGTGTCATGGGGATTTTTTGTGTTTGTAATGTTGGTTTTGTACTTTGCCTCAATCAACCAAAAAAAAAAAAATTTAAGAGATTGAGTCTTGCATAATGGTTATGTGTTTGTAATGTTTGTTTTGTTGAGGTAAGCTGGACCGTTGAGCTTAATTCAATGAGTGGTTATTCACTATTTTGTAAGTTGAATGCTCAAATGGTCATCTTGTAAGTTGTATCGTAATATTACAACTTTGGTAATATAACCACATAATTCGATTGTTGGTAATAAATTGGTGGTATTTGTAAATTGATGGCATTCAACTAACATAACCAAACAATGTAAATTCATAACAACACAATAATGGCACATGCCAAAACCTGTCACAACAATATATTACCAAAATATTAGGTGAAAATGACCAAATCCAATCTTTGGCTGAAATTATTAGTGTTTACCAATTTACCAAAATTATTAGCAAATGACAATATATATAGACTAAGTTAATGAATCGTCGCAGGTAGGCCAGTCGCCAGACATATGCAACCAAACTGTTAGGGTAGCTTATTCAAAAATAATTTAAACCCTTATTACAATATAGCGAGTAGGCAAATAGCCAGAAACCCACAACACAACCACTGAAATAGTTAACCAAAATATGTGTCTAACATATATGGTGGTATTCTTGCGGATAGGCTGGTAGCCATGAACCCGCCACTCAGCTGCCGAACCTATTGCCAGAAAAATACATTTTAATAGCTAGTAGTGGTTTTCCACATTACTCATAACTCAAGTTTTTCAAAATATTAATCATTCTGTCATAACAACTAACAACACAATAACTCTGTCATAAATGGCACATGCCAAAACCTGTCACAATAATATATTACCAAAACATTCTATTATAAAAACTAACAACACATTATCCTGTCATAAATGGGACATGCCAAAACCTATCACAACAATATATTACCAAAATATTACAACCTTTCCACCAGGAATTCATTGTTTTTTGTACGCCACCTTGATAACAAGCTTACAACCAAAAGAAAAAACATTGTTTGATAAAAGACAGACAAACACATCTTCCAACTTAAACATAAAACATTGATTTTGGCACTTGACCACTTAAACTACTAATTACACTATGTATGTGGATCACAAAAAAACAAAACTAGTCTAGCTTCCTTCTATTTTGTTGGTCTTCATATACTGCCCTTCCCACCTACTAGTTGAAACTTTGGTAGTCTTGATGTTCTACCCTTTCCACTTACTAGCGAAAATTTTGTTGCTCTTGATATATTACCCATTCCTCTAGTACCCACAACAATACCTCCATAATTTCTTTTACCAACAATAGTAGCTGCATTAGCCACACCACTTCTAGGCTAAAAAGTGAAGACCACAATCAAGTCAATGTATGGTACATGAAAAACATAAATTATATAAATACAAACTGCAATACATAGGATGACGATGGTCTAGAATCCCATGTCTCTCTAGGTACACGAAAGTTTGGCTGGCTAGATGAAGAGTACTAATGGGCCCTAGTGGCAACTTGTGGAGTTGAAGCTTTATTAGCTAGTTGTGAGGATGAAGGCTGAGATCTAGAGGTTTCAACAAAAGGTTGATATGTAGGTTGGGATGCAGGCTAAGTTGTGGGCTGAGGCCTTGTTTCAAAAGCATTCTTCCTAGTCTTACTTGCAGAATTACCTCCTTGTGCCTATACCACAACAGCACAAGTTACAAACATATTGATGCACATGTGAAGCAAGAAGCCAAGTGAGTAGGGTTGAAGTCTAAAAGTACTTACAACTTTATCCTTTTAAAGCCTCTATCTCCTCTGCCATGCAGTCTCACCAGTAATGACAGCTTCGCAACCTCTTGAATTATGCCCTTCTTTATGACACTTCCCACATTTGATAGTCTTGTTTAGTCTAGAAACCCTATATGGGTTCCTTGGCTCATTAGGGGCTTTTTTTCCTTAGCTTGAGAGGTCTACCAAGTGGCTTGTAAACATAAGGGGCAACAAAAGCAAGTTGTCTAGTCTGAACCCATTCTGATTGGCAAAACATTGGTTGAATAATCTCTTGGTAAGTTTGAAGATATGTTTCTCTTAGATAGAAAGGATGTACATAATTCTCCACCTTCTCCAAGTTCTTAAAAATAGCAGCAATGACATGTTTGTAAGGGATTCCTTTTAAATCCCATATCCTATAGCTGCATGTCCTATTTGTCAAATCAACCACATGCCTTTCATGGTCATTATCAACTTCTTACATGAACCTACCAGATGGAGTAGCACAAAAAGGTATACACTCTAGTTTCAACTTCTTTAACTTATCCTGAATATTTGGACACGTCTTCCTATCATACTTCTCTATACCTCTCCTCTTTGTATAGAGTTTGGTCATTAACTTAACTCTAATTCACTCTAACATTGCTAAGATGGGCTTGTCCCTAGCAGGCAAAATCATGGAATTGAAGGATTCACTCAAATTATTAGCTAAACAGTTAGTTAAAGCCCTACTGGTAAAATGAGACTTAGACCATTGTGTAGAGTTGATGTCAGCAAGATACTTCCAAGCCTTGGGGTCTAGATCCTTTAATCGCAACATTCTCCTCTCAAAACATAATATTTAACCCCTTAAATAACAAAAAATAAAAGGACCCAACTAACAACAATAAAAATTAGTCCAAATATAGATCCTGGGTTCAACAAAAATAATCTTGTCTCCCCAAAAAAAATCCTTAACCTCTTTAAGAAAAACAAAAAACAAAACACAAATATCAACAAAAATAGCCCAAGCAACAGCAAGATTAGGTCAAACAATAACAAATGAACAAAATATTCAATAAAAACCTCATTCAAAAATAAAAAATAAAAATCCTTAATCATTTCAGATTCGTAATTCATTCAACCAATTCCATAAAAAGCAAATTTTATAATTTCATTTTTCCTAAATAAAAGTACTAAGAGATATACTATGGTTGTGAGTTCTCCTCAGCAGTGTTGGTAGCTCAGCTTGCAGTCGCAACATGTATTATCCATTGTTCCATCTCTCTCTCTCTCTCTCTCTCTCTCTCTCATCATTTCAAACTCTTTCTCACTTTATTACTCTCATCTTAACATTTTCAATTCTCACTTTGTCTCTTATCAGTCTTTTTTTTTTTTTTTAATCCTTTTTGCTCGACCCTTGCATTTTTATCGGTGCGTTTTTAAACTATTAATTTTTTCCAAAAAAAAAAAAAAAAAAGGAAGACTAATAGACGAATTTTTCCTTATTAAATACTATGGGAGGCTTATTCAATAGTCATTAATGTACTCGGGTACCACTTGAATGATGCAATACTAGGAGGAGGGATTCCCTTAACAGGGCCTATGGGATGACAGCATTTGAATACCCAGGAATAGATCAAAGGTTCAATTTGGTATTCAACCAGGCTATGTCCAACCACACCACCTTGATTATGAAGAAGATACTCGATGTGTACCAAGGGTTTGAAGGCCTTAAAGTGCTGGTTGATGTGGGTGGTGGTATGGAGTTACCCTTAACATTATCACTTCGAAATATCCTCAGATTATGGGCATCAATTTTGATCTACCGCAAGTTGTATCTGATGCACCTTCTTATCCAGGTACTGTATTTGCTTCTTTCTTTGACTTGGGAGTTAATGAATATTGGGTTCTTTCATTCTTTTCTTTGTTGGGTGAAAAGGTTCGTTCATTCTTAATTTGTTGATTGTTCGTGTTTTCGATGGTTGTCCCATCAATATTTGTTGCTATTAATGTTGATATTTCAGAGATAATAGTTATTCCATGACTTACTGGATTTCTTTTTCCAAATAATCTGATGGTTTTATAACGCAAATATGCCACTGATGTCTTTACTTCAGAAATAAAGTTGTCCCATGACTCAGATGTGCCAAACAACCCTGATAATGTCCCTTTATTCTTCACTTCTGAACATTGCTAAATGCTAACTTCTGGTTTGATCAAATTGTTGGCTTGTTGCTGCTCATGACTAGCATTGTTGTGAAAGAAGATGAACTATTAACCTTTTCAAAATCATGTATTGGTGTGGGTGTGGAGCATGTTGGGGGAGATATGTTTAACAGCGTTCCCAGAGGAGATGCTATTTTCATGAAGGTAGGTCTTTATGATTCTTCTTCCCCCCCCCCCCCCCCCCCCCCCAAAAAAAAAAAAAAGCCTTTAATAAAGATACTGCCATTTCTTCTACATTATCTAAAAAGGTTGAAATTTGCAGTGGATACTCCATGACTGGAGTGATGAACATTGCTTGAAACTTCTCAATAATTGCTGGAAAGCTCTTCCCAATTCAGGCAAGGTGATCACTGTGGAATCAATTCTTCCCGTGGTTCCTGAGAATAATGTTTCGTCAAATATCGTCTTTGAGCAAGATTTGTTGATGTTAGCTGTTAACCCAGGAGAAAAAAAAAGGACTGAAAAAGATTTTGAGGAATTAGCTATAAAATCTAGATTTTCTAGCTGTGAGGTCATATGCAGTGCTTATAACAGTCGGGTTATGGAGTTTCAAAAGATTGCAAATCTGTAATTTACTTTTCTAGCTTTTTCTTTTGTTTTGCTATTGCTATTTGTAGTTTATCTTTGATGAAATTCTGTATACTGAGAATTCCTTGTCTGAAGCAAGATTCACAATGAAGAACAGCACAGAAATATGATTGCAATAGAGAAACAGAAAAAAGGAAGTGTGAAGAGAGAAAAGTTTGAGAGAAATTTGTTAGAATTGAGAAATGATTTTCTTGCTTAATAATACATTTGAGCACTAGCTTGCTATATTTACCGTACATGATTGATGAATCTAATTGAATAATTATGAGATCCAAATTATACGGATCTAAACCCGTGAATCCAGGAAGGAGGCTGGAGTGATAACTGATTTTGGCGCCAAACTCAACTAAATCTTGAACATAGCAATACAACATCATTTCAGTCTCACACTCAGTGGATATTAGGCTTTTGCCTTTATTTTGCAAAAATAAAAACAATATGTCCCTGTTTTGAAACTATTTAGGTCCGTGTTCCTGTTTTTGAAACTCAATTTTAACAAAACCAAGTTCAGTATAAAACTCGATATCCTCAAAATTGAATTATATGAAAATTTTTAATTGAAACTCAACTTTAGCAAAGTCAAGTTTCACTTAAATTTTTTTTTTTTTTTAATTAAGTAGCAAAATATGCATAGTACTCGACATTGCTAATGTCGAGTTCCACTTGTAACTTGATTTTGCTAAAATTGAGTTTCAAAACAGGGACACGAACCTAAATAGTTTCAAAACAGGGACATATTGCTGTTTTTTTTTACAAAATAAGGGCAAAAGCCCAATATCCCCCTCACACTCATGCTCAATAACTAATCCAAAACATTGCGTTTTGTCATAAACCTTTAATGAAATGGTGCGTTTTGACTTCAACACTAACTTGCTTCTAAAACACTGTTGTTTCGGCCATCTATCCTCTTCTCCTTCATTTTGATCTTCTTTGAACTCAAACCAGAGTTCAATCCAGAATCATCTTCAACAATCTTATGGTCTATGAATAAATTGATTGTTGGGGTTCCCTTTCCAATTAAGTTGTTATAATATGGAAGTTTGTTGCCATGTTTGAAGACTTTTTGATTTATTTTGTAGCATAAGCATACCACTCTCCAATTGTACATGTAACTTATGTAGTGATGTTAGTTTGTCACTTAGAAATAGTTTATCTAGCTTTTTGCTGAAAGTGTATCAAAATATACTTGCACTTTGAAAAAAAAAAAAAAAAAAGTTCTTAAAAAATTATACATAAAAACTTATAAGCTCATGCTAAACGAACACTGCTAGGTGTACTACTTAGACCTCAGGTAAAAGCACAAATGCCGAATGTTAGATGTACTATCAAGGCTACGAGAGGATTTTTATTTTTTTTTTCCCTGTGAGATAGAGGAAATGGTTCCCATTTGCTTTGTGTTTGAGTGTGTACAAGGAAGATAGTTCCCCCTTCTATCTTTTATTCAGCCAAAAAAAAAAAAAAAGAAAAAAAAAAGTGGCATCTAAATTTAAGAAGATGCATATATATGCCTCAACATCGAGATACAAACATTATCAACTAAGGAAAATGAGGTTAATCCTAAGTTTTTTTTTTTTTTTTTTTTTAGAAGAAAAAAATGGGTAGAGGACGACCTAAGTTGGTATAATCCTAAGTTTTATTCCTATTACACTACTATTGATGCCCATTTTTGACAAAAGGCCCAATGGCAGAAGAAGCCCAACAATAAAGAAAATGAGAGGAAAAATGAGTATAAGTGGTAAAAGTAAGGTAATAAACCCAATGGGTCAACGTGGTAGGAATGATAGCCAATGGCCAAAGTGAAGTAAATGAGCCGAGAAAGCCCAAGAAAAGAGGTAATAAACCCAATGGGCTAACGTGGCAGGAATGACAACTAGCATGCCCATGGAAATTATAAGAGGTAAAAGTGAAGTAAATGGGCCGAGGAAACCCAAAAAATGGGCAATAAACCCGATGAGCCAACATTGCAGGAATGACAGCCAACAGGCTTATGGGCACAATAAGAGGTAAACGTAAAGTAAATAGGTCAGGGAAGTCCAAGAGAGGAGGTAATAAATCCAATGGGCTAACATGGTAGGAAAAACAGCCAACAAGCCCATGGGCATGACTGGAAAAGGAGTAGCAGAAATGGAAGCCTAGTGGGCTAGAAAGGCAGGAACTTTTGCCCAGACAATGCCCAGTCCATGAGGAAATGAAGGGAAGAAGTACGAGCCCAAATGCCCATGAACCTTTCACATTGTGGGAGATAAGCATAAACCTAGTACACAGTAGAATGAGACAAGGCAAGAATGGCAGGGATTAGTGTGGGAGTAAAAGAAGACAAACGCAGAGTATAGTGGAACTCACACACAAGGACCAGGGCACCACCTTCTTGTACCTAGCCAATACAAGAGAGGTGGGCCCTCAGTCAAGGGATTCAGAGGGTGTGATTTGGTGATGGGGAGAAAATAGGGTCTATTTTGGGGTTCCTACTGAGGCTTCTTTTGGGAAAATGCTTTGTTGGGATGGCATTTTGCCCAAAAGAGGCAAGCAAAGGGCCAGGGCCACTTGATGCATGCCATAGGGATAGGTATAGAGAGAGCCTCCAATCCTTATCCAGGGGGGAAGGCAGATATTGAGAGAGAAGAGAAACAAAACAAGGAATTTTATTTAGAGATGGAGAGTGGTACAGCAAGCACACTTTGAGCAGAGGTAGTGGCTGGGCAACCAACAGGTTAGTGAGCAATCCTAGAGAGATGCCCACAAGAAACCAAAAACGGTTGGTGAAGCCTTAGGGACAAAAGGGAGAAATACCATAGAATCTAGCAGTATAAAAGGGAGGGAGATAACCATGAATATGGGAGATAGAGGGACAGAGAGAAGAGTAAGAAAGAAACTAAGAACCAAAGAACAAAAGAAAACTAAGTGGTAAAAAAGGAAGAGAGAAAACACGGCAGAAATAAAGGCATGCTTCAGTAGACCATCTTTTCTCTCCCTCTCAACTTTCCCACTCTCTAAAACTCTGCAAATCGGAATTCAAAACCATTTAGGCTCTTTTCCCAGCATGAGTAATTTCAATGGCGGAAACCTGTAACAAGATTACCCATGTTGGCGTTTGGTTCCCTTCTTGGACCTGTTCCTGCTAAATGATCCAACCCAAGACTGGGAAAACTAGCCATCTCCATTACACTTGCTTAGAATTGTCATCGCCACTATGTAGTGGCACCTTTTAGTTTATTTGACATTTCCTTTGTTATTCATTTTGCTGCAGTGTTTTATGTTTTTAGCCGTTCTATTGTGATTTCCTTATTTCTATTTGTTGTATCAGTTGTTCTACTGTAACCTCATTTATTTTATTTACAGTATTAGTTGTTTTGCTATAGTTTCACTTGGTATACTTTATTATAGAAGTCATTTTGCCGTAGTATCTTTTGCTATGCTAGCTATGACAATTATTCTGCCACAACTATACCTGCTGTGCCCAGCCTACCGTACCATTCTTAAGTTGTCTCAACATTGCGCATGCCTGGCTTGCGCACAAGCTGGCCCAAGGTATAATCTCCACAAGGCTAGTCACAACTCCCTTACCCACTAATTCACAGGCCTTGGTGTAGCATACGGGTTCAGGCCCATACACGTAAAAAGGCCCCGACAACTACCAATGTTAATATTTCAGCAATACAGTTTTATTTATTAATTTGTAAAAAAATATTTCATTCAAAAATAAAATAAAGCAAAGCAAAGTATCAGACGTTGTAAAAAACATAAAGGATAAATTTTGCCCAATTAACCCCAAAAAAAGTACTCAAATCAACTTATGCATCTATCATGTAAAATGCATTTTTGTATCATACAAATATACACAAGCATTACTGTTATGCATTTCAATTCTTTATTCATTCTTTGTGTTTCCCGATGACAAAGGAAAATAGGAGATGGTAGTTGTGGTATAGAAATGACAATAGGTGGGGTGGGGTCAAAGGATGGGGTCTTCACCCCGGCCCGCATGGCGGGGCAAACTACCTTTCCCCATCCTTGCCCCTTGGGCTTCGTGAGGCCCCGCTCCCCCGGTAAAACTTTACTTTGTGTTAATCTACCACACCTTGCCCCATACCAATTGCAATTTTTTATTTCTAAAATTTGTTTCATTAATATAAATATACTTGAAATTACAATTAAATTTATTACATCAAATCAAACCATATTTTAGTAAAGACTGAATAATATTATCTTAAGTGTTTAACAAGACAATATCACCCAAAAAAAAAATCTTAATATTTATGCATTTAAATACTTAGTAATACAAACTAAGTCTTTAACACTAATAGAGCGGGGCAGGGTAGGGCTAAAAAACCTAAACCCATCCTTGCTCCACCTCAAGGTGCAGGGAAAAAATCTTGCAATATTCCCATCCCACAACGGTTGTGGGGTGGGAAAAACCCACACAAGATATAGCAGGGTGGATCAGGGAAAAATTGTCATCCCTATTGTGGTATGTGAAAAGAAAAGAAACATTTTTAAAAATTACAAAAAAAATTGATATTTTAATGAAATAAATTTTGAAATAGATAATCTGATATAAATGTTTTGAAAAGTAGTTAGGTAGAATAGAAAAAGTAAGTTTTTGTGCTAAAATAGATGAGATTTTTGCTTTGAGCTAATGTGAATGCTAAATATGTGGTAATATCATTTTTGTTTATTAATTTGTGAAAGAGGATTTCATTCAAAAATAAAATAGAGCACTAACTATTTGGTAAGTAATTATTAAGTGATATATATATATATATATATATATATATATATATGTGTGTGTGTGTGTGTGTGTGTGTGTGTACACGCACGTGCGTGTGTGTTTTTATACATACAATAGAATTTCAACTTATAGCGTCCGGTCCAATCAGTTTTTAGTGTAAATGGAATTTGAATCACAAAAGATTTTACCAGGTGTGCTAATTGGAATACAATACACTCTTTCCCCTCACATTTATTAGATCCCACAAATTAAATTTAAGCTAAATTACAAATTGTATCATTCAATTTTGACCAAAATTCAATTCAATCCTCTAACTTTAGGGTGTGTTTGTTTGGAGGTGAAATAGGGTGGACGAAAAACTTTGGAGAGAAAATGGGAAGAAAAACTTTTTTTGAGTGTGTTTAGTTGAGTGGGGAGGAATGAAAATAAATTGTAGGGCTTAGGTGTTTTCTCTCTAGACCCACAAAAAATTTTCACTCCAAAATGGAGAGAAAACTTAAGGGAGAAAAAGAGGCTGCTTAATGGACAAAAATGTCCATATGCACTTACACATGGGCAATTCGTCCAATTCCTTTCTTTTTTTTCTTTTTCTTTTTTGTGCTTTCCTGGGCACGTTGCCTCTTCCTTTTTTCTTTTTTTTTTCCTGGACGTTACCCTTTTTTTTTTTTCTTAAGCTATGGGTGTGATAGTTGTTTTGTTTTTCTTTTTCTTTTTTTTGTTTAACTAGACATGATTTTTTTTTGGAACATCATTTTTATTTTTTAATAAATTGGGTGATTGCTTTTTTTTTGGTTGTTTGTCACTTTTTTGTTTTAATTGGTCATCATTTTTTAATAAGGGTGTATGAGTAAATTTATACAAACTCACTTTTTCCATCTCTCCACTTTTCCACTCCCAACCAAATAAAAATGAGAAAAACTAAAATCTTTTCTATCCTTCCACTTTTCCATCCTCCCACCATTTTCTATTCTCCCACTTTTCCACCCCTCCAACCAAACGAACCCTTAATTTTGTTCAATTCAATTTTTTAACTTTGATTTTCTTCTTCGCCATTGTTGGTTAAGAGATTATGCTAACGCCTAAGTGACATTGTTTTTATTTATTTTTTAAAATTTTATAATTAAAAAGTTAAAAAAAAAAAAAAACTGATTTTTTTATTTAAAACAAAAGTCAGTTTGGATATTATTTGTAGGACAAGGATTTCCTGCGCACAAACCTGCATCAACTGCTGCAAACAATGACAGATGTCAAAAAAATAAAGAAACACATATTCAAGGGTTTGAACCAGACAGCACCAGTCCCATAGGCCAAGCCTCTCTCTTTGCCATCATTGTTGCTTCGATGAACCAACTCTCTAAACCTCCATAGCTTCGAGAACCCAATAGAGTTACTCTTCTTGAAAAGCTCCATCAACGCCGACGAAGAAGACCCATCTCGGTCTTCAACAAGCAACTTCTCAATGATGGTCAGAGACTTAATGAATTAACCTTAGACCTCAAATATCCGTCATAACCACCTTTGAACAAAAGATATTGGTTAAATATCGGAAATATCGGCCAAATCTGCTGTTAACGAAAACATCGTCAGCCGATATCGGCGACCCATCTGGATTCATACAAGAAAATGAAAACTCTTCCTCTTCTTCTTCTTCATCATGTTCTTTCTCTTCTTCATCTTCAAGTTTCAGCTTCTTCTCATCCAAAATCTCGGGTTTGAAGCTTATTTCATTTTCTGGCATCTCAAAAGCATTGAGCTTGTTAAAATCTCCGCCACCTTTAGCGGCAACATCAGAGTACAAATAAAAACTCAGAGACAACAATAAAACCGAACCCTCAAGCATTTTTCCTTAGAAATCTTGCGCATGGAGGAGGAGGATGAGAGAGATGAGAGAGGCGGAGGGGCTTGGGCTTGTGTGGGACTGGTGCCATCTGGTTTAGATGAAAGAGGGAGAAGTTGTTAACATTAGGTTAACAGATCTTCTCTTAAAATGACCACACATGACCCTTGCATATCTGTTTTATTATTATTTTGACACATGTTCCTGTTTGCAGTAGTTGTTGCAAGCTTGTGTGCAAGAAATCATTGCTCTTATTAAAAAACAAGTCGAAACTGGTTCTATAAACATCAAATTCCAGTTTTGTTTTTCAGTCCAACTCCCCTCCCGTTCAAAATTCTTCAGTTTTCTCCGATTTTTACCCGGATTAAGGATACGTGGCACATAAAACATCTGAAAGTAAAAAACAAGCCACATCAAAACATCATTTATCTCCATCTTACCCACCCCTTTTACTTAGCAACCTCCATTCACAAATGACAAACCCATCTCCCATATACACCAACAATCTTGCCAAACAGACGGCAAGGAGCCATCGGAATGGTGCCGAAGATGCCATCCACTAACACCCATGGCAACAAATAGCAATGCTATGAGGGTTTTGCAGCTATTGTACTTTTATTTTTATGTTTTCCTAAAAGTAAATGGTTGCTTTGCTGGGACCAACCATAGTTGGGACGTTCTTCTAAGCAGTGTAAGAAAGGAAAGAAACTTACCCATATATAAGATTTTGTTGGATATATTTTAACAATTTACTTTTGTGATAAAGCAAAAGGAACAATACACAGATCTAAGAATAAATAATAACACAAATAGATGTGATAGGCAAAAGTAATAAACAAATACTGAATATATATAAGAAGAAATCTACAAATAATTAAAACTCACAGACCAAATGCGTGAATGATGAATGATTCAGATCAAGTCTTGTAATTAACACATTCTCCTTAAAGCAGATTTCGCCCCTCACACAATCACTGTGATGCTTTAAGACTCACGAACGTCTGCCTCCCAGGCTAAAATGATCTACAGCACGAAAACGAAGCACACAAGGTCATGCTCTGCGAACTACTCAATGTCTCTTTCTCTCTCTTTGACACAAAATGAAAAATTCACCAAAAATTCTCACTGGGAGAGTTTTTCTCCAAAAATCGTTTTATGAATAAGGAACTATAAAAAATTATACGTTACTGAACAGGCACTCTGTTTCAATAATAACTGTTGTCACAGACTAACTGACTCAAAAATTAAAATAATAAAATATTATAATTTGGACAAGTAGGCCCAGTCTACATATGCCAAAAGCCTAACCCAATGTCCAACTCATGAGCATATAAACTCATATATTATCTATTTCTTTTCCTATGTGGGACTCAGGATTTTTACCACTTTTAATAACATCTAAGTGAATATAAAAAACATCAATTTCTTATTTGCTCCATACTATTTTTCCAACAATCCCCCACATGAATAGAAATTGATAAACACAATGCAAATGATGATGCAAACACAGAGAGAGTAGAAGAAAAGTTATTGTATCGAGAGAAGTAGCTTGTGGTTTTGAACTTTCCTTTGTGAAAGACTATCGGATATACTAGCTAATTAGTGAACACGATGTTTTTGAACTGTCAGCCGTTTGTGTATACCAAGACAATAGAATTCACATAGCTCCTTTTTGGACATATTTTGTTCTTATTGTTGTGTTCATTTCGACTCTGAACATATCCTGGTAAATTCATAAAGTGCTTTAAAGAATTCAGCCTTGAAACTCTTATGGAAGCGACCCACTTCACACTCGTATAGGTGACTCTTATTAAGAGAATCTTGCTATACCCCACTTGGAATTCCAAGATATAAGAATCATTAAAAGCAAAGCTTACCCTGATCATCGCTTACAAGCATCACTATTTCATCATAGGAATGGGAGGGAGATGTTATCTCCATAGTGATAAAAATAGTCTCCACGATTCGGTTGTCTCTTTGAACCTAGATCTTGGGATCTCCAGTCAACTAAGTTGGGTTGCCATCCCGGAGACTTTTAGGTAATAGGCTTTAACCCCATTCCCCTCGATGAACACGCAGTTTATTTGCTCTCCACATAAACAATTGATCACGAATCTGTTTTCTAATATAGAAATACTTCCATTTGAGAGCAACTGCCTCATGGTATTGTCTCCAACAAATATGTAGAGGCCTACCATTACTTTGTTCCCTACCAATATATACAATTAGAAGGCACAAGTATCCAACAATGCATGTTTGTTTAGATTTATAAAGACTTCCAATAAAATACATATGCTCTTAATATAAGGTGTTCTCACTAGACTATCTTCACATCTCTCATGTGACTGAGATAAGAAAAGTCCATCAGATGTATTAGAAAAATTAATTACTTGAATCACATCTACAACACTTACATGAGATTATCCAACAACGACATAGCCCCTTGTGATATATTTCACATTACACACTAGTCGCATTAAATCTAAACTCATTTGACATCATCTCATTGTCAAATTTTTCATGTCATTGCATTGAAACTTGCTTCAATCCATTTAAAGATTGTAGGGGCCTTTTCTGGTAGGATTGGGCTGCCTCCTGCGGTAATGGGCTGGGCTGCCTCCTGCGATGATGGGCCCTAGTGTTTCTGAGTAAGGGAGCTGGGACCGGTCCAATTGTAACTCAACTTGGGCCGGTTTGTGCACAAACTTATGCCACGCCTGCTAGGAGCAAGTTTACGGCAAGCAGAATCGTAGCAGGCAAGCTATGACAGGCTAGACTGTTGCAGACAAATTATGGCAGGCAGATATAATAATGACTAAAACAGAGTGCTATGTATTTCCTGTTAGTAAAACAGGATTACAGTCATAATGATATCAATTACTAAGGAAAATAAAGAGAATAATACTGATTAATTTGAATAGGCAAAAAATTAAGTTATAAGCTTTGTCTGCCGCAGCAAAACCAAAGAGGGGAGAACGCCTCTTCTCAATGCAAATAATCTCCCAGGAAGAATCCTGTCATGGGAATTAATGGCTTTGAGGGAGTCGGCCCTGAATGGTTATTGTCCCAATGGGAAAGTTCTTGTTTGCGTTTTTTGGAGAATGGTAAGATTTTGAAGGGGGAGAGAGGGAAGCCGATCTATTGGTGCATGCTCTTTGAACTAACTCTCTTCTTTCTTTCTTAGTTTTCTTTCCTTTTCTCTCTGTTTTCGTTCTTATCTTTTTTCTTTTCCTCTTACTCTGTTTTTTCGTTTCACGTTGTGGGATGCACTCTCTGTTTTTCGATCTCCTTTACAAGGCACGGCAAGGGCCTCTTTATAGTGCCTGCCGTGGCTAGTGTTTTACCGTCTTGCCCCTTAACCACCTTTGTCTGGTCTGGGTGTACCTGCCGACCATACTGTGCGACACAAAACCCCTGCCAGACAGAGGCGGACTCGTTTTTGTCCCTCTGTGCGTCGCGGCCTTTCCTGCCACGATGTTAATCCCCTCTCTCCTCACACTCAGAGCATGCACTCAACGGTTCCCTCTCAAATTGCCTCTTTTGGGTGGTCTATCATCCCAGCAGGACGTACCTCCCAAAAGAGGCTTGAGCAGGGGCCGAAAATAGATCTTTTCCCCTCTCCCCACCACCAAACCACACCCCCCTTTACCTCTTACCTCTGGCCCATGGCCCCACCATGTCCTATATTGGCTGGGTACAGGCTGGTGGCGCCTGGGCCTTTATCCAAGAGTCTGACTGCTGCTCATATGTCTGCCGTAACCTGGAGACTCTCCGTCTGCGTTTCCTAGCCTTTCATGCGGGCTTTCTTTTGGTCCTTCGCTCCGATCAGAAGCTGGGCTTCGTATGATGATGGGCTTTATATTTCTTTGGCCCACCTTTGGTTTTCTTTGCTGCCTGCCGCGTTGGCTTGTAATTCCTGCCGTAATGACTCAATCCTGCTGGACCCCTTTTTTGGGCCGGCCGTTTTATTCCTTTTCTCAGTGGCCTATCATAGGCACTGTTTTGTTTCTTTTTACTCATGGGCTCCTATGTCCCTTCGTTTTCTCCTTTTGGGCATCCACGGCCCGTTTGCTAATTCTTTTGGACTTCCTCGGCCCGTTTGCTAATTCCACACTCCCATGGGCTTTGTTACTAACTTCATTGGGCTTCCCCAGCCCAATAACCTTATCCTTATCTTTGGATTTTATGAGCCTGCCATAAATCCCTTACTCTTTTAGTTTACACTACCTTGGGCCTGCAGTGACCCATTATTCCTGCCGCTTGGGCCTAATGGTCTTTTTTAACTATTTATACAGTCAATTCCTTGTGGCCCTCATCATTGGGCTTTTCTTTCCACTGGGCTTCCACAAATGGCCCTCAACAAAGATTTAACAAGCCTATACACTTTGTTTCCTTGTACAAGAACCATAAACCCCTTTGGTTTATTGTGTATCAAGAAAACTCATATCTTCCTTTTCTTTATAGCCTTCTACAACAAGTCTTTCCTTGTAATAGTCAATAATTCCATCAACTCTCAAACTCTTAGGAGGTAGATCCACCAATTACTATGCATAGATTTCAAAGATAGATTTATTGCACTATTGACAATCTCTTTTCCAAGAAGGCGCTTTAGGATATTTCTTCTTTGAAGCTTTAAGTTCATTTTTGTGGTGGGCTTTTTTGTGTTTTGCTGGGCTGCCTCTTGCGGTACTAGACCCAAGTGTTCTGAGTAAGAGAGTTGAGACTGGTCCAACTGGAACTCTAATTGGTCCAGCTTGTGCGCAAACTATGCCCCGTCTGCCAGGAGCATGCTTACGGCAGGCAAAACTATTCTGAATGAGTTACGGCAAGCAAGCATGATAGTAAAGCAAAAAGAAGAATATTTCGTCTTCTTGGCTAGAGTAAATAGTTAATCCATATTTAATAATGATAATCACAACAACTATAACTTAAAGAAGGCAAGTGAATAAGTGTTCAGCATATGGGTCAATCAAAGAAAAAGAAAAAGAAGAAATAAATCTGAGTCGATCTAGCCTGCGAGACCTAAAACCAGAGAGGGTAGAACACCTATTCTAAGCAATTAATCTCCCAGGAAAAGAATCCTACCACGGAAATTAATCACTTTGAAGGAAGCGGACCTGAATGGTTAGTACCTAGAGGAACTCCTTTCTTTACTCTTGGCAGAGGGTAGGATTCTTGAGAGGGAGAGAAGGAAATAACCTATTGGTGCATGCTTGCGGAACTAACTCTCTCTTTCTCTTTTCTTTCTTTCTCTGTTTTCCCTTTTTTTCTCTTATCTTTCCTTTTTCTTCTTTCTTTCTTGTTACTCCTTGTTTCTATTTCTTGGTTTTCAAGTTCTCAATCGTATTCTCTTCTTCACCGTCGTTGTTGTTACTGTACACAGCAAGGGCTTTTTTTTATAGTGCCTACCGTGACTGGATTTTACTATTTTAGCCCTTAACTGCCTTTACCGACCACCACGTCTGTGTGCCACTCCCCATTACCAGACAAAGAGGACTATTTTGTTTGCTAGTCTGTCGTGGCACCCCCTTCTTGCTACGGTGTGGGTGCCTTCTCTCTCCCTGTCCCTCATGGCATGCACTTAGTGGCCCAGCTCAGTTTTGCCCGTTTGGGTGGTGTGTCATCCCAACAGGACACTTCCCCTAAAAGAGCCCTGGCAGGAACCTTAAAATAGGTCTTCCCCTCTCCCCACCACCAAACCATGCCCTCTTACCTCTGACCCATGACCTCACTGTGTTCCGTATTGGCTGAGTACAGGCTGGTGAGGTCTGAGCCTTACGCGTGCCTTCCTTCCAAGTATGTCCAAAAATCTGCCTGCTGCTCTCTCATCCGCCGTGGTCTGGAGGCTTGCCTGCACAGCCTGCCGTTCGTTCTTTGGCCTTTTATGTGAGTTGCTTTTTGATTTCCCGCTCCCTTTAGGGGCTGATATTTATTTATTACTAGGCTTTACACTTCTTTCGGCCCATTTCTTGATTGCCCTCATTTCCTACCATATTACTCTGTCATTCCTACCGTAATGACTTAATCCTGCTGGACCTCTTTAGGTTTGCCATTTACTCTTTCCCCCAGTGGCTTAACATGACCATTGGTTTTCCTACTTATGGGCTCCTGTGTCCCTTTTGTTTTTTTTCTCTTGGGCATCCTTGGCCCATTTGCTCCCTTTGGGCTTCCTCGTCCCTTTTTACTAACTCCGCATTCCCATGGACTATTACTAACTTCATTGGGCTTCCCTGGCCCAATTACTTCATTCTCATCCTTAGGGTTCATGGGCTTGCCATTAACCCCTTACTTTCTTTGTTTGCATTACTTTTAGGCTTGCAGTGGCCCGTTCTCACTTTTCTACATCATATACTGCCCATGGGTATGCTATTTCTCTCTTTCCGGGCTTCTTTAAGCCCATTTACCTCCTCAAGGCCCATTTTTGTATTTCATGAACTATGGTCCATCATTCCTGCCGCTTAGGCCTGATGGTTTTCTCACTTATTTGCCAAACCTTTGCTGCCCTTGTTGCTAGGCTTTCTACCTTCCACTTGGATCCTCAAAAATGACCCTCAACATTTAGCCCCCTGAACATATGAAGCATTCCTACGGTTCATATGTGAATAAAAGACCTTTCTGTCTTTCCTACTTATCTTCTTTCTTTTCCTTCGCGGGCTTTTTGAACAGTGGACCCCTCTATATATATATATATATATATATATATATATATATATATATATATATATATATATTTTTTTTTTTTTTTTTTTTTTCTTTTTTCTTTTTTTCTTTTCCTACCGTGAACAGTGTTGTCCTTTCGAATTTCACAATTTAGCGGTTATTCTAAAACATAGCCACCACTTCATTAATTTCATCCCTCTTCTGATGGCTGACCCATCGCCTTCCTTCGTGCTGGCATTAATGACCTGGGCATTTAAAAAGGAGTCCCTTTGCGTTTCAAACACAAACTCCTTCTTTCCCAAAAAACACACTCTCTCTGTTCCCTTTTCTTCACCTTTTTCTTCTTCTTCTCAAACACTCACACCTATTTGCTCCGATCAAACCCTCATACTATGGCGCCGGTGAAAAGCCAAGGCTCCTCTCGTCGTAAAGGGAAGGAGGCCATTTCCGATCCTCCCGCCGCACTTGATGTAGGCAAGGAGGCCGAGTATTCTGAGTCAGAACACTCCGATGAGGAAGAAGCACACGCAACCCTGACAGTGAATGCGCCTCTCTGATCGATCCATGGTATGACATCGACCCTCTCTGTGGCTTGCCCTTTGTCAGCGAAACCCCGATGTTTCTTGGGCCTCGTTGGCCTCTTCGATCCCCGATCTAGTCATTCGTCAAGGCATTTTGCTCCCCGTGCCTATCAATTTCGAATTTGGGTTGGGTACCACCTTAGGTTGGAGAGAATGGGTAGATAATGAGTTATCTGATACGGGCTTTATGGGGTTGTTGCAGCGAGCCGGTCTTTTGAAAGCCATCGTTCTATCTCGCTGCTTGTCCAACTATCGAGACCTCTACAACCTTCGTCACTTGGTTTGCCAGTGGTGTACCACCACCCATACCTTCTTCTTCTCCTATGGCGAACTCATCGTTACTCTTGAAGACGTGGCCAACCAGTTACTCTTGCCCATCCTCGACAATGCTGATCCTGCCGCTCTAAAACTCTTGCCCATCTTCTTCCAAGTTCTCTATGTCCGCCCGCCGTGCGCCTTTCGTTGCGTTTTGGCTCTACAAGTTCGTTTTTGGGTCCCATCCCTATTATGCCATAAAGCCCTTATACTTCCGTTTAGCCAACAAGATAGTCGTTGGGGTGAGCCTGCTGTTGGCCCCTATGTTCTTTGGGGCATCTATATGTCCAATTAGACAACCTGAGGAGTGATGAGAGTCAGGCGGGGTCTTGTCACATAGTTACCACTTCTGCCCATAGCACTATCCTGCAGCAGTTGTTATTTGAGTGTTGTACCCAATATTTGGCAAAGTGTAGACCCATTCGCTTTGCTAAAGAGAACTATCAATCATGCCCGAGGGTAATTACCGATTTATGCGGCAGATTTGAGTCTGTTTTCCTGTTGCCTTTCTGTTGGTCTAGTTTGAAGCCTATTGGCTATTCTATTGTTGAATCTTTTGATAAAGGTGTTGGTTTTTCCTGGAGAGCTCATAGGAATTTGGGCTCTGGTTATACGTGTGTAAACTCTACAATGGGTTTGTTTGTTGACACTGTTGGGACTACCACTCCTCTGACTGGTTTTGACGAGACAGGAATTACTTATTTGGCTACCACCAATGTTGGATGGTTGCCTTACTTGGCCGATGAAGGCATCAAGTTCGTTCATTATCCTGCCAACCGAGCAAGAAGACAGTTTGGATTGGATCAGGACATTCCTAATGCCATTTCTTTTCTTATGGAGTCCCCCACTTCTGTCCGACCCTTTCTACGACCCACTGCTTTTGAATTTTGAAGCCAGCGCTTTACTGCTGTTACCGTTCTAAGCTCACTGAGGGCAGGCTCACTAAGGGAGGGTCTTTTTACTCCTGCCATGCATGGGTATTGGCAAGCAGTGATGACTTCGTTCGAGCAAGAGTTGGTGGGTAGTCGCGGTTTCTCCCTTATTCCTCCTGATGGGCTTAGTATGGTTGTTTCGGCTAATCCTCACTTGCTCCTACCCTCCAAATCTGTGTTAGCGTATACCAAAAAACAGAACCCATCTGCCATCTTTGAATGGGACGAGGAGAAAAGAGGGTGGTACTGGCACGCTGATGAATATCCTCCAGGTTGGGAGAAGAAGGTTAAAGTGATAAACATTCCCGCGCCAAGTAAGAAGGGTCCTATCAGGCTTAAGTCCAAGCCCGCTACTCCGAGGCCACCTATAGATGTTCCCCCTGCTAGCAGAACACGAGGCAGCAAGAGAAAGACAACTCCTCATCCTGCTGCCGAGCAGAGGGTAAGTGACCTTTAAGGTTTTTTCTTTCTTTTTTTTTTTTTGACTTTCTTGCGGCCAACCTTGCTGACCCCCCCTGTCTTTTGTTCTTCCTTTCTTTTTCGCAGTCTAAGCATAAGGAGGATATGCCAACCACTCATCCCATTTTGCTTGATGAGCTTGACTCTGAGGTACCTTTCTTCTTTCTTTCTTTTTTTTTTTTTGTCTTTGCACGTGCTTCCTTCGCTACATACTTCTATTTTGCCTCATCCAATTAAAAGTTGTCTTTAGTCTTCATGTATACTTTTCTTTTCTTTTTTAGGATGAGCCTGAGCCCCTTTCTGTGTATCACCCTACCACCGAGGAGCTTTCTGCCTCCATAGGTGTACCCATGAAGGGCTTTTTTGATAGGGCTGATGTAGCGTTTGCAACACCTACTACCCCTGCTGCTGCACATGGAGTTCTTGCTGAGGCTCCTATCCCTCCATCCGAGCCGGTACCCAAAGAAGATGGTACTTATACTAAAAGGGTTAGTAAGACCACACCCATTCCTGCCAGGACACCTATTTCTCCAGAGGGAGTTATTCCTGCTGCTGCTCAGACCGAGGCTACTTACCCTATCTTGCCCCTTGTTATCTCCACCAGTGACCCCTTCGCAGCTCTATCTTAGGCTGTGAAGGATGGTTCTTCTTTGGTAGTCACCCCGTCCTCTATTCCTAGTTATGCCATGCGTGGTCTTGATGCGGACTTGTCCTCCGAGGAGTCCAAGGACATTCTTGAAGATCCTGAGGATAAGCCCTTCCTGAAGAAAAGAATTTCTGACTGAAGAGGAAAGCGCTCCCCTTAAGACTGAATTCATGGGTATGTGCCCTTCTTTTTTGTTTCCTTTCTCCCTTCCCCCTTTTTTTTACATACATATGTATCTGTGTTGCTCATTGCTGCCTGTTTCTTTGTTTGTAGAGACCTTTGAGGGGCTAGGAGTCACGGCAGATGAAGGTGTGCCCTCAACTACTCCTCCTGCCACTCCCATAGCACTTGTTTCTGTTGCTCCCTATGTGCCTGTTTCTGTCCTTCCTACCGCCCCCATTATCACTGGCCCTGGTGAGTTTCCTTTTCCCTTATCTCATTCTTCATTTCTTCTTTGTAAGTCTGTCCTTTTTTAGACCACAGCTTCCCATTTCATTCCTTATGCTTTCTTGATAAGTCCACTCCCTATTGTTCCTTCTCAGTTTGAGGTGGGCAGCAGTTCTACCACCATTTCGGATCTTGTGAGTAAAGCTGCAGCATTTTTTACCCTTTTTGACCAGCCCGAGGTTAATGACCTCGGCCCTGCAGAGTTCTGGGGTTCTGGACCTCTTTTTGTAGATTTCCATGGCTTCCGAGTCGCTGAGGATTACGTTTCTCACTTGGCGATGATCTATAGCAGCCGTGGTGACTTTATGCAGGGATTCCGCCTTGGTCGTTCTCCCAGAGAGCACTTCTTGAGGATGCTGGGGAGCATCATGAATGACATCGAGCATAAATTTGTCAATACTGTCTCCACTGAGAGGATCCTGCAGTAAAGAGCCGCAATTCAAGAGCTTATTAGTGTGGGTTTTGCTATGGAGTTTGTTCTAGATCATCTCCGTGAGGTTGCCCGAGCCTTCTTTATGAAGAGAGTTCAGCCAGCTGTTGATGTTATTAATGCGCAAATTGAGATTCTGAAGAAGGAGGTGGCAGACTTTGAGGGTTGTCGCGAGCGCCTTCTTTCTAGCATTGGTGGGCCTAGCCGTTTTGGAGATCAGACCCTCATTTCTAGACTCCGTTGATGATGATGCAGTTTCCTTTTTTCTTCCTTTTGTTTTCCTTCTTTTATTACTTCATCCAGTACACTTATATGTTTCCTATAGCACTTATTTGGCCTGTGTTTGCCACAGTTTGGGTTTGTAACCATGATGCTACACTTTGCTACTACTTTTACTATTGCTATGATATAGAGTAGTAATACTTCGTACTTCTTTTTTTTTCATTACATATTCATGAAAACACGTTACAACTCTGTCTTGTGACATAGTCACTTGAAGGAAAAAAAGGTAAAGGAAACACAAAGGCTTTTTTATCAAGATAAAAGGGAAAAAAAAAGGGGACAACCACATTACTCTTCTCCCTAAGCATAATAACGTTTTAGTCATTTCCTATTGATGGGATCCATCAAGTCTTTGCCATCCATTTGAGTCAAACGGTAATATCCACTTTAATGCGCTTCCCTTATCACAAGGGGTCCTTCCCACTTAGGTGCAAACTTGGACGGTCCTGCCATGCCTCGCCTGATATAGTCTGCTACTTTTAACACTAGTTGTCCTTCTGTGAATACTCTCTCTTTGGTCATCCTGCCGTAGGCTTCAGTCATCTTTTGTCTGTATCTGCGGCTGCACTCCTAGGCCTTTTCTCTCTTTTCATCAAGTCCTTCTAGATCTTCGCACCTTTCTACCGCAAAGACTTCTTCTTCCTTTTCTTTTTCTTGCATCTGCATAACTCTCAGGGATGGTGTCATTATTTCTACTGGACTTACTACTTCAGTTCCGTAGACCAAGGAAAAAGGTGAGAAACCTGTGGCTGACTTTGGTGAATTTCTATAAGCCGAAAGGGCGTCTGGGAAATGCATTGCCCATCCTCCTATATACTCTTGACTCATCTTACTGATAATCTTTATGAGAGTCTTATTTGTTGCCTCTGCTTGCCCATTCCCTTGAGGGTAATAAGGCGATGACCGGTAATGTTTAACTTGGTAGAACTCTAGCATCTTCCTTACATCACTGTTGATAAATGGTGTGCCATTGTCACTGATGATCCTATGAGGCATCCCAAACCTTAAAATTATATTCTCCTTGATGAAGTTTGCCACTGCTCCTCTTGCGGCTTTACGGAGTGGTATTGCCTCTGCCCACTTAGTAAAATACTCTGTAGCCATTAATATCCATATGTATCCACGCGATGATGGGTTAACTGGTCCCACTAAATCAAGCACCCAAGTGTGGAAGGGCCATGAGGTGACCATGCTATGTAAATTCTACAGATGAGTGTGAATCAAGTTGGCTTGTACTTGGCAACTGTGGCATTTTTTTACAAATTCTGCCATGTCTTTCTTCATGGCAGGCCAATAGTAACCCATTTGTAGCAGGCATCTATAAAGCTTTTTCTTTCCCTAATGCTCCTCACACTCTCCTGAATGTACTTCTTTTATCATTTCTTTTGCTTCTTCAGGGCCCAAACACCTTAAAGGGTCCCCATCATATCCTTTTTTGAAAATGATAGTATTATGCAAAAAGTTAGGTTTTGCCAACCTCTTGAGCATGTATCTTTCGCTGTGCTTCTGTGGCAGGATGCCTTTTGTTAAGTACTGTATGAATGGGCTTCTCCAGTCTTCGTTGATGAACACGGCGTAACTTTCTTCTCTGTCTGCTGCAAGTTGGTAGGTCCCACACTGGATTGGACTCAATCTGCATCTTTACCCATGTTCAGCCAATAGAAGCCTACCCTTTGAAGTCTGTGGTAAAGGCTGACCTCTCCACAGGATCCGCAAGTCTTGTCATGTACTTTTTTCAATTTTTTATGGGCTTCCTCTTGCCCCACACACCTGGACAAGACCCCACTCGGCATCCTACGGTACGGTTCTCCCCTTACCAGGGCGTAGTCTTTTAGTACTTTTACTCCTGCGGTGTCTTCTTCCTTCATCAAGGCTTCCTTTATGGGGATCCGCCAATCCCCTTCGCACTGTTCCTCTTGGAACTTTTCTTTCAACATCTCAATTATGGACTCTTTCCTCTTGCTGACCTCTACTCTGATGCTATCCCCTTCGAACATTATTTGTAAGCCTAGCGCGGCCAGCGCATTTGCAAACCGATTTTCGTTCCTCGGGGCGTGTTCTATTTCAAAGGTTGAAAACTTCTCTTCCATCTTTTGGGTCATTGCTCTGTATGGGGCTAGGCTGGGTTCCTTTAGGGAGAAGCTCCCCTTGGTCTGGCAGACTACTAAATTTGAATCACCCAACACCCTTAAATGCTTAACTCCCATTTTGAGAGCTGTGGCCAGCCCGGTTAGGTATGCTTTGTATTATGCCGTGTTGTTTGAACAGGGGAACTCCAGTTTGAACGACAGCACTACTACCTTATCTTCTTCATGGTACAAGACTACTCCCACTCCTTCAGACTGGGTGGTAGAAGACCCATCGAATTTCATTACCCATTGTTCTCTGACCTCTTTTGCCATGGCTACTCCCCCTGAAACCTCATCATCCAGCGGGAATACTTCCTCTCCTGGAAACTGTGCCAATAGATCTGCTATAGCCTGGCTTTTTACCGCCCTGGGTGTCCCCATTCTCAAATCGTACTGTGATAATTGTAACAACCACTAGGATATCCTGCCAGAGAGGATTGGTTGCTGCAACAAAACTTTGATGGCATGAGACTTGGTCATCAGTCATACTTCGTAAGCCAAGAAATAATGGCACAACCTTTGCGAAGCATATACAATAGCTAAGCACGCCCTTTCTACCCTTGGGTAACGAGTTTTTGCATCTTTCAAGGCACGGCTGATGTAGTACACTGGTTGCTCAACACCACCTTCATTCTCTTGGGCAATTAAGGCACCAATGGCATACGAGTTGGTGGCTAGGTAAAGTAGCAATGGTCTTTTGTGGATTGGGGCCTGTATCGTGGAGAGGTTCGTCATGATCTGCTATAGCCTCTTAAAGGCCGTCTGTTGCGTTTCCCCCCATTCAAAACTTTGTCCTTTCCTGAGCAATTTGGTGAAAGCGGAAGTGATTGATGCTAACCCACGGATGAATCTTCGGATATATGAGCCTTTCCCTAAGAAACTCTTTAGCTCCTTTACCGTGACTGGAGGCCTCATAGTTTCTATGGCCATGGCTTTGGCTGGGTCTACATCTATTCCTATGTTGTGAACCAGGAAACCCAAGAATTTCCCAGAGGACACTCCAAAGGCGCACTTGAGAGGGTTCATTCTTAGTTTAAAGGCTCTGCATCTTTCAAATACCCTTTTCAACACGTAGAAGTGCTCTTCTCTCTTCTTTGCTTTAACCACTATGTCATCCACGTAGTCCTCCAGTTCCTGATGCATCATGTCGTGAAATATGGCTGTCATTGCTCGTTAGTAAGTTGCACCTGCGTTCTTCAACCCAAATGGCATTACAGTGTAGTAGAAGTTGCCCACGGGTGTTCTGAAAGCCGTTTTCTTCGCATCTTTTGGTGCCATTCTAATCTGATTGTATCCGCTAAAACCATCCGTGAACAAAAACATGGCACTTCCTGCTGCAGAATCTATTAGTAAATTCATATTTGGTAATGGGAACTCCTCCTTCGGATAGGCTTTTTGAGATTTCTAAAGTCTACACAACACCTTATCTGGCCGTTCTTCTTCTTTACGGGTACTATGTTGGATAGCCAGCGCGGGTGTTGAATAGGCTTAATGAATCCTGCGGCTAGCAATTTCTGTACTTCTCTGACTATTTTCCTTTCTATTTTTGTGTGAAATATCCTGGCAAGCTGGGCCACTGGCTTGGTCTCTGGGTCTACATTCAGCATATGTGCAACTAGCCCAGGGTCTAGCCCTGGCATCTCAATGTAATCCCACGCGAAAACGTCTTTGAACTCTTTCAACAGTAGTATCAACTCTGACTTTTCCTTCTCTGTTAGACTTGCACTAATTGAGATAGGCCTTGGTTCTTGTGAACCAGACCCTAGGTCAACTTCCTCCAATTCTTCTTCTGCCACAACCTGTGCGTCTTTTTCTGCTACAACTTCCTCATCCTTTTCTTCTTCTTTTTCCAAACTTTCTTGAGCTGCACAACACTTCAAACTCTCGTGTTGCCATTCTTGGGTGGGGCCCACTTGCATCTCACTTGTGGGCCCCGCGTGCCTTCATAATTTGTACACAATCCCACCATCAGGGCCCCGAACCCTAACACATTGGGGCACGTCGTCTGCGGCAGGTGCTTCTTTTCTTTTCCTCTTTTGTGCTAATAATTCCCTCAAGTCAGGCTCTAGATCACTTTGGATGTCCTCCCACTTAGGTACAAACGTACCTCGTGGTTTTGATACTGAGCTTTCCCCAGATGGAGCCCATTAGTCGTAGAACATAGTTTCTACTAAGTGAGTCTCTACCTGTTCAAACGATGAGGGGTTTGTAACTATGCGTATCATCCTACCATTCAATCTTCCTTTCACACACTGGTGATAAGTGGATGGGACCAATCGATGTTTGTGTAACCATGGCCTTCCCAAAAGCACATGATAGGATACTTTTGTTTTCACCACATGAAACCGAGCTAAAGAAGCTGTGGGGCCTACTTTCAACCACAGCTAAATGTGGCCTGCGGTGTACTCGCCCCTTCCGCCAAACCCTATCACTTTCATTGGGCATCCTTGGATCTTTCTTTCTAAAATTCCTACTGCTTGTAAAGTGCTCAATGGAATGAGATTTACAGAAGCACCCGTATCCACCAAGGCTCTCTTTATGGGAATTTAATTTATGGATACTGCCAGGTAAAGGGGCCTTTTGTGGTCTGGGTATCCTACTTCCATATCCTCATCACTAAAAGTGATTTCAGTTGACTCTTGTAAGAGGGCCCTGTCATCTGGGATTTCTGCTGCCAAACATTCTACTCTTGCACCAAAGGCGATGCTTACCAATGCCTTCGTGGCTATATTTCTTTCCTTTGCTATGAGCCCCAGCTGGTCAAACAAATTTTTGAATTTGGAACTCTATTGTAAAGTGGTAATGGCCGCCGCAGGCAGGGTTGGATTTTCGTCTTCGTCCTCTCCTGGGTTTGCGCAAATTACCACCGCCGCTACACCCTTCCCTTTGCGGTTTGGGAGTGGGTTTCTTTGAACTTCTTGTTGGGCAATTCTAGAGTACCTTCTTTGATCTTGCGATGCACTAATCTGCGAAGCGCCCAACATTCTACGGTAGGATGTTGTACGTAGTTGTGTAAACAACAAAAGCGTGGGTCCCTCCACTCCTCTTCTGTGGGCTCCCTAGAAACTTGATTAGGCTTGAAAACCCCGTCTACTATCCATTTGTCTAACAGCACATCTAACTCTTTTGGAGTGAATGGTATTGGCAAGGGAGTATCGTACTCCCTCCCCTTAGTCTTTCTTCTCCGCTCACCAGTAGATACTGTCATAGCTTGCGGAGCACTTCTTTTGTCCGCACTCGGTTTTATAGATTGGGCAGTCTTTCTGGCCTTTAGTAACAATTGTGCAATCTGGGAGATCTCTAAGTTTTCCAGGACAGCCCCGTACTCCCTGATCATGTTTGTCATGCACATTTCCACCAGTGTCCTTTCTTCGTAATGATTATAGCAATCCAGTGCTATGTCCCTGAACCTTTTGATGTATTCCATCAAGTCTTCACCACTCCTTTGCTTGGTTGCTTACAGAGTTGCAAGTGTTACCGTTTCTTCTCCGTGAAAGTATTTAGTGCAAAATGCATCCACCATGTCATCCCGCGTTGGGATGGATCCTGGCTTTAGTCCGATGTACCAGGTGTATGCCCGGTCGCATAGTGATTTAGAAAATTCTCGAAGACACAAGTCTTCGTCTGCGGTGTGAAGGCCAAAGGTATCAATGAACTTGCTCACGTGCTCAACAGCACTTCCCTTCCTGCCATCATACTGTGCAAAGGCCCTTTGCTCATACCTCTCGGGGTATGGTTTACTGAGTACCATTAGTAGGTAAGGAGGCCTTCGTGCATAGAATCTCTCCTTGGGTGCTCTGGCTCTTTCTTGTTCCAAGAAAGCCGCTACTTCAGCCATAGTAATGAAACGTTGTTCTGCATTCTGTGGGACGCCTCCTGCTGGTGTCTTTTCTGCCACATGTTCTAGGTCATGCTGGCTTCCTTTCTCCTTCGTTCTGTCTGTTTTTAGCTGACGGATTTCTTCCATCATCTGCTGTTGAGAGTGCTGTAGGGCCTACAACACCTCAATGAAAGTGTTGGCATTGTCTGCGGGGATCCTTGGCTGAGGTTGGGGTTCAGCCCCCATCCTGTTAACACCTTCCGCCTGGTTAAGCTGCTATTGTTGAGGTATTATTGGCCTATATTCTGCCTGCGAGGGTACGACACTCATGTTTCGCGTTGCCCTAGATCTTGGAGGCATTTGTTTGCGAGGGCCTCTGTCCCTATCTGTTTCTCAAATCCTAAGTGGAGTCGCCAATTTTAATATGGTGGGCTTTTTTGTGTTTTGCTGGGCTGCCTCCTGCGGTACTATTATTGTACTGGGCTGGGCTGCCTCCTGCGGTACTGGACCCAAGTGTTCTAAGTAAGGGAGTTGAGACCGATCCAACTAGAACTCTAATTGGTCTGACTTGTGCGCAAACTATGCCTCGTCTTCCAGGAGCTTGCTTACGACAGGCATAGCTATTCTGAATGAGTTACGGCAAGCAGATATGATAGTAAAGCAAAAGGAAGAATACTTTATCTTCTTAGCTAGAGTAAACAGTTAATCCATATTTAATAACAATAATCACAACAACTATAACTTAAAAAAGGCAAGTGAATAAGTGTTAAACATATGGGTCAATCAAAGAAAAAGAAAAAGAAGAAATAAATATGAGTCGGTCTAGCCTGCGAGACCCAAAACCAGAGAGGGTAGAACACCTCTTTTCAACACAAATAATCTCCCAGGAAAAGAATCCTGCCACGAAAATTAATCACTTTGAGGGAAGCGAACCTAAATGGTTAGTGCCTAGAGGAACTCCTTTCTTTACTCTTGGCAGAGGGCAGGATTCTTAAAAGGGAGAGAAAGAAATAACCTATTGGTGCATGCCTGCGGAACTAACTCTCTCTTTCTCTTTTCTTTCTTTCTCTGTTTTCCCTTTTTTTCTCTTATCTTTCCTTTTTTTTTTCTTTCTTTCTTGTAACACCTTGTTTCTATTTCTTGGTTTTCAAGTTCTTAATCTTATTCTCTTCCTCACCGTCGTTGTTGTTACTGTACACAGTAAGGGCTTCTTTTTATAGTGCCTGCCGTGACTGGATTTTACTAGTTTAGCCCTTAACCACCTTTGTCTGGTCTGGGTGTACTTGCCGACCACCACGTCTGTGTGTCGCTCCCCATTACCAGACAAAGAGGACTATTTTGTTTGCTAGTCTGTCGTGGCACCCCCTTCCTACTATGGTGTAGGTGTCTTCTCTCTCCCTATCCCTCAAAACATGCACCTAGTGGCCCAACTCAGCTTTGCCCGTTTGGGTGATGTGTCATCCCAACAGAACACTTCCCCCGAAAGAGCCCTAACAGGAACCTCAAAATAGGTCTTCCCCTCTCCCTACCACCAAACCATGCCCTCTTACCTCTGACCCATGACCTCACTGTGTCCTGTATTGGCTGGGTACAGGCTAGTGAGGTATGGGCCTTGCGCATGCCTTCCTTCCATGTATGTCCAAAAATCTGCCTGTTGCTCTCTCGTCCGCCATGGTCTGGAGACTTGCCTATACAGCCTGTCATTCGTTCTTTGACCTTTTATATGAGTTGCTTTTTGATTTCCCGCTCCTCTTAGGGGTTAATATTTATTTATTGCTGAGCTTTACACTTCTTTCGGCCCATTTCTTGATTGCCCTCATTTCCTGCCATATTACTCTGTCATTCCTACCGTAATGACTCAATCCTGCTGGGCCTCTTTAGGCTTGCCGTTTACTCTTTCCCCCAGTGGCTTAACATGGCTATTGGTTTTCCTACTTATGAGCTCCTGTGTCCCTTTTGTTTTTTCTCTTGGGCATCGTTGGTCCATTTGCTCCCTTTGGGCTTCCTCATCCCTTTTTACTAACTCCGCATTCTCATGGGCTATTACTAACTTCATTG
The DNA here is from genome assembly GCA_023055345.1 of Quercus wislizeni. Lineage (NCBI taxonomy): Eukaryota > Viridiplantae > Streptophyta > Magnoliopsida > Fagales > Fagaceae > Quercus > Quercus wislizeni. The sequence continues at coordinate 2,174,471 of JALGQJ010000038.1, forward strand.
GGCTTCCCTAGCCCAATTACTTCATTCTCATCCTTGGGGTTCATGGCCTTGCTATTAACCCCTTATATACTGCCCATGGGTATGCTATTTCTTTCCTTTTGAGCTTCTTTAAGCCCATTTACCTCCTCAATGCCCATTTTTTTATTTCATGAACCTGTGATCCATCATTCCTGCCGCTTGGGCCTGATGGTTTTCTCACTTGTTTGCCAAACCTTTGCTGCCCTTGTTGTTGTCCTTTTACTACACTTAGGCTCAACCTCTCTTCCATCAACTCTTGATCATGAGAGATACTAATCGCAGACCCAAACTTTCTTTAAGAAAGTTTAACACTTGAAATATATTCTAATTAATTGTCATGCATATAAAAATAATAGATTCAAAAATTAGAAAGCACTATGCAATACTGTTATGACCATAACCAATGAAGACACAATCAATGGTTCTTTATCCTTCAGGAATAGGAACCACCACTTTCATCAAACACCCTCACATTTAAGGAATTTATAGAAAAGTGATCACTCTAAGCATTCATAACAGACTATTATGCATATCACATTTTAGACAACCCAAATATGTCAAGTAAGGCATGTAACATATATTTCATCCAAAGAAATATTACAAAATATATATTGGGATTAAACACATTAATATCCAATCAAGTTCACACATGCTCAAAAAAAAAAAATATATATATATATATATATATATACACACATGTATGTAATTAAATAACGCTATATGTGCTCAAATACAACAATCATGTGTCCTTCATATCAATACAAAAAATTGAGCCTTAAACTTTACAAAATAAATAACACATTTGGCCAAGGAGTGAACTGTACACTCTCTAACTTAAAGTGAAACCCCATAATTACAGCCCCACTAGTGTGCAATTGGTCTCATTCTTGGACTTATATCCACACATTTGAAATTATTAATAATAGCTCTCATAATGCTATTTTAATTATCAAATAGAAGATCACTTGATGAATTAGTAAAATCTAACCAAAAACTAAAAAATGGCAGCCACGCCCAAAATTAAATGCATTTAAATGGATTAAAAAAATTTTGCCTCCATCAAAATTTCCAATTTCCTTTATTCATCTTGCTCATACACCATTGCACATAAAAAGGCCAAGAACATCCTTTTGAACAAGCACCACTAAACGTGGTCATCATTATAAAGTTTAAGGTTAAATATCAATATAAATAATTCTTTTAACAAATAATCATTAAAATATCTCGTAAGCAATAAAGTAAAGGTCAAATGAAAATAACCATGTCTTCATTTATATATACCAACATATATGACAATTTGAAAACAGTTTCAAAAAATTGTTTCTCTTAATCAAACTATTAAATGCCAGTTATTTTTTTTTTCTTCAACACCGAATTGCAGAACTAGAGCAGCACAGTACAAACACACTAAACAAAAGAATCTAAAAAGCCCAGCCAAGCAATTAGGGCTGTCCAGACCCGATCGGACAACCCGACCAAACCGCCCGATGACAACCCGATTCTGGCCCGAACCGAAGGTCCAGTCGGTCGGCGGCGACTTTCCGTTCTCAAAAACCGACACTGGTGTGTCGAGTGGCGGGTTCACATCTCCAAAACCCGAGCAACCCGAACTCGATCGGAGCTACAAAAAAATCCGGCCAAATCCTGCAAAAACAAGCCAAATCCAACGAGATCTCGACCAAATCTAGAGAGATCTTGACCAGATCCGGCTATATCTGGTGGGATTTAGCCAGACCCGACCAAACCCAACAATTTCTAGCAAAAAAAAATGCATATTTCAGAAAAAATCCAGTTTCCAGTAAGAATTTTCCAATTTCCGGCGAAATTTTCCAGATTCCAGTGAGAATTTCCAATTTCTGGCGAAAATTCCAGATTCCGGCGATGCTTTTTTTTCAGATTTCGATGCCTTTTTTAATTTCGACAACCGATCCAACCCGACCAACGCTAACCATCACAGAAAACCGAACCGACCGATTTTTCCGACAGTCGGTTTCGGGTTACTCCGTGTGGGGGCCTTTTCTGGTAGGATTGGGCTGCCTCCTGCGGTAATGGGCTGGGCTGCCTCCTGCAATGATAGGCCCTAGTGTTTCTGAGTAAGGAAGCTGGGGCCGGTCCAATTGTAACTCAACTTGGGCCGGTTTGTGCACAAACTTATGCCACGCTTGCTAGAAGCAAGTTTACGGCAAGCAGAATCGTAGCAGGCAAGCTATGACAGGCTAGACTGTTGCAGACAAGTTATGGCAGGCAGATATAATAATGACTAAAACAGAGTGCTATGTATTTCCGGTTAGTAAAACAGGATTACAGTCATAATGATATCAATTACTAAGGAAAATAAAGAGCATAATACTGATTAATTTGAATAGGCAAAAAAATTAAGTTATAAGCTTTGTCTGCCGCAACAAAACCAAAGAGGGGAGAACGCCTCTTCTCAATGCAAATAATCCCCCAGGAAGAATCCTGTCATGGGAATTAGTGGCTTTGAGGGAGTCGGCCCTGAATGGTTATTGTCTCCATGGGAAAGTTCTTGTTTGCGTTTTTTGGAGAAATGTAAGGTTTTGAAGGGGGAGAGAGGGAAGCCGATCTATTGGTGCATGCTCTTTGAACTAACTCTCTTCTTTCTTTCTTAGTTTTCTTTTCTTTTCTCTCTGTTTTCGTTCTTATCTTTTTTTTCTTTTTCCTTTTGCTCTGTTTTTATTTTCGCGTTGTGAGATATATCCTCTGTTTTTCGACCCCCTCTACAGGGCACGGCAATGGCCTCTTTATAGTGCCTGCCGTGGCTAGTGTTTTACCGTCTTGCCCCTTAACCACCTTTGTCTGGTCTGAGTGTACCTGCCGACCATACTATGCGACACAAAACCCCTGCCAGACAGAGGCGGACTCGTTTTTGTCCCTCTGTGCGTCGCGGCCTTTCCTGCCACGATGTTAATCCCCTCTCTCCTCACACTCAGAGCATGCACTCAACGGTTCCCTCTCAAATTGCCTCTTTTGGGTGGTCTATCATCCCAGCAGGACGTACCTCCCAAAAGAGGTTTGAGCAGGGGCCGAAAATAGATCTTTTCCCCTCTCCCCACCACCAAACCACACCCCCCTTTACCTCTTACCTCTGGCCCATGGCCCCACCATGTCCTATATTGGCTGGGTACAGGCTGGTGGCGCCTGGGCCTTGCGCGTGCTTCCCTTTCAAATTTGTCCAAGAGTCTGCCTGCTGCTCATGTGTCTGCCGTAACCTGGAGACTCTCCATCTACGTTTCCTGGCCTTTCATGCGGGCTTTCTTTTGGTCCTTCGCTCCGATCAGAAGCTGGGCTTCGTATGATGATAGGCTTTATATTTCTTTGGCCCACCTTTGGTTTTCTTTGCTGCCTGCCGCGTTGGCTTGTAATTCCTGCCGTAATGACTCAATCTTGCTGGGCCCCTTTTTTGGGCCGGCCATTTTATTCCTTTTCTCAGTGGCCTATCATAGACACTGTTTTGTTTCTTTTTACTCATGGGCTCCTATGTCCTTTTGTTTTCTTCTTTTGGACATCCACGGCCGGTTTGCTAATTCTTTTGGGCTTCCTCGGCCTGTTTGCTAATTCCACACTCCCATGGGCTTTGTTACTAACTTCATTGGGCTTCCCCGGCCCAATAACCTTATCCTTATCTTTGGGTTTTATGAGCCTGCCATAAATCCCTTACTCTCTTAGTTTACACTACCTTAGGCCTGCAGCGACCCTTTTTCTCTTTTCTAACTCATACTCTGCCCATGGGATGCTATTTCTTTCTTTCCTGGCTTCTTTGAGCCCGTTTGCCTTTTCAAGGCTCATGTATACATTGTTGGGCTAGTGGCCCATTATTCCTGCCGCTTGGGCTTAATGGTCTTTTTTACTATTTACACAGTCAATTCCTTGTGGCCTTCATCATTGGGCCTTTCTTTCCACTGGGCTTCCACAAATGGCCCTCAACACTCCGCCCCTCCACCCGACGCCGGCGGGTCGAGTCCGGGTTGGGTCAAAAACCAACCTGACCCAACCCGTGGACAGCCCTACAAGCAATAAACCATAAGAGACAAAATTAGCCTAATATTATATAATATAATCAAAACCACCAACACTGTCAAGCTATAATAAGCTTTATCAAATGCTTAGAAAATATCTAAGACACAGAGCAGGCACCAACAAATAAGACAAAAAGTCTTAATCTAATATAATAATCAACGTTTTCAAATACATATTTTCATTTTTTAAACAATATTACACGTATTTTCACATACTTTTTCACCCACATGTACTTCTAAGAAAATGAAAACCGTTGTTTAAACATACATACCAAACCGGCCCTAAAGTTCACAATTTTATCTTTATAAAATACCAATAAACACAAACCCAGTTTTGCCAAGTCTTGCGCAAAGTAAAAACAATTGCCAATTTAGTGTTTTTCAACCAACACAAAATTCCTTTCATCCTAAATCACAAATATAAATTAAAATATATAAAATTTGCTTTAAGATGGTTGGATATATTTTAACAATTTACTTTTGTGATAAAGTAAAAGGAACAATACACAGATCTTAGAATAAACAATAACACAAATAGATGTGACAGGCAAAAGTAATAAACAAATACTTAATATATATAAGAAGAAATCTGCAAATAATTAAAACTCACAGACCAAATACGTGAATAATGAATGATTCAGATCAAGTCTTGTGTTTGACACAATCTCTTTAAAGCAAATTTTGTCATTCACACAATTATTGTGGTGCTTTGAAACTCACGAACGTCTGCCTCCCAGGATAAAATGATCTACAGCACGAAAACAAAGCACACAAGGTCGTGCTCTACGAACTACTCAATGTCTCTTTCTCTCTCTTTAACACAAAATGAAAAATTCACAAAAAAATCTCATTGGGAGAGTTTTTCTACAAAAATCGGTTTTATGAATGAGGGACTATAAAAAATTATACGTTACTGAACAGGCATTTTATTTCAATAATAACTGTTGTGCACAGACTAACTAACTCAAAAATCAAAATAATAAAATATTATAATTTGGACAAATAGACTCAGTCCACATATGCTAAAAGCCCAACCCAATGTCTAACTCATGAGCATATAAGCTCATATTTTCTATTTCCTTTCCTATGTGGGACTTAGGATTTTTACCACTTTTAATATCTTCTAAGTGAACATAAAAAAGCTTCTAGATTTCAATTTCATTTCTTTTCTTACACTTTCTTAGAGACCAAAAAGTGCAAGCTAGTGATGAGCAAAAAATGAAAATTGACAATCACCAAGTGGCCTTTCTAAGGAGATGAAAATCACCATGAGTGTTAGTGGGTGGCGTCTCCAGCACCATTTCGATGGCTCCTTTTCGTCCGTTTGCCAAGATTGTTAGTGTATATGGGAGGTGGGTTTGTCATTTGTGAATGGAGGTTGTTGAGTGAAAGGGGTGGGTAAGATGGAGATATATGATGTTTTGATGTGGCTTGTTTTTTATCTCTAGATGTTTTATGTGCCACGTGTTCTTCATCCGGGTAAAAAGGGGAGAAAATTGAAGAATTTTGAACAGGAGGGGAGCCGGACCATTTTTTTCTTTGAAGATGGAATCATTGCTGTGGTACCCGTACACCTGACCACCTTTGTAGGCCCCACATAGTACATGATCCTTCTTGTTTTTCAGTGTGGACGTCGATAAGTTGAATCAAGTGATGTAACTATTATCCTATTTCTCTATTATTGGCTGTGTACCCAACCCAAATGTTCAGTCTATGGTCGGGTATCAGGTCGGTCTTTTCTTTTCTTTTCTTTTTCTTGTTTTGAGCTTTGGATTCTTTTTTATTACTATTTAAGGGTCTCTTTTTTTTGTTTGGAAGCTTCAATTTAAATGCTCAAAATACTTTAAATTTATCAATTTTTAATGCTTAAATTATAGGGTTGGACATCTAAAATTAATAATTTAAAAACTCTTAATTTTTAATGCTTAAAACAATTTTTCCTCTCATCTCCATATTTTTCTCTCACGTTAGCTGTCAAGTATTAATACAACTTTTTCTTTTTGAAAAAAATAAATAAATAAATAAAACAGCTTTTCTTTTTCCACAAACCTATTAAAATGTTTTTTCCTGCCTCCACATTTCTCTCACATTAGTAATCAAGTACTAATACAATTTTTTCTAAAAATAAAAAATAAAATAAAACTGCCATAAGTAAAACAGTTAAATCCAAAATAAATAATAATAAATAAAAAGCCTCATCACACACGCAAAGTACATATGATGAGGCCAGTTCCTTATAAAATTAAACCTCCAAAATTAATAATGTTTGGATTTTGGATTTTACTACTAATTTAATAAAACAAATTAATTATTCAATGCCAAAAAGTTATATAATAAAAATAATTCAATTAATTAAAGTTTCAATAGTGGGTTGTAATTAGCTCAACTTATAAAATAATGGAATTAAAAAGGAATGGAATTAAACGAAAGCCTAAAGATCATCATTCTTTGTAAATTGTGATAAGATAAGTTGATCAATCCAAGTCCCAATGATAAGTTTAGGTCTAGTGTATGTCTTTATTGTATCAGATTTAGTGCACTAATATATTAAACCTGAGCAATACGCAACTATATAATGTGTTTTGCATATCTACTTTTTTTTAATATATTTTTCAACAAACTCTTGATAATTTCTCAATCACATTTAAATATTATTTATTTTTTGGTAAACTATTATTTGTTATGACTATATTTTAGTGTTTTTAGTGCATCTTTACAAATTTTCTAAGTCAACAAATTGTTTTGTTCATTTACAGTACTCTTCACAAAAAGAGAGTGATCGTACATAAACCAAAACAAAAAAAAAATTGCTATTTTGCAGATGTTATTGTAGTGCATTTTTCAATAAACCCTCCATAATTTCTCAATCACATTTAAATATTATTTTTTAGGACTATATTCTAGTCTTTTTAGTGCATCTTTACAAATTTTCTAAGTCAACAAATTGTTTTGTTCGTCTACAGTACTCTTCCCAAAAAGAGAGTGACTGTGCATAAGCAAAAAAAGAAAAAGATTTGCTATTTTGCGGATACTGTTGTACAGTTGTACACGATTTTCAAGGCCTCTTTTCCTATTTTGCCAATGATTTTGGTTATGGCTCTTCTAATGGAGATGCTAATAAAGATGCCATTTTGAAAGTTCGAACTACAAACTTCGAGACTCGTGGATCAGAAGATTCAGAACCCACACCTCTTAGACCCGTGGATCCACAGGGACGTGAGATGAGTATCTCCGAACAACTCACCCGAATCCGATAACCCATCAAGAAGAAGATGATGAAGAAGTGGGAAAATTGGCGGTCCGGTTAGCAAACGCGGTGATTCTTCCGATGGTTCTGAAGTCAGCCTTGGAGCTCAACATCGTTGAAATAATATCAGACGCGGGCGCCGGCGCGTTCCTCTCACCTTCGGAGATTGCCACTAAGCTGCCCACCAAGAACCAGGAAGCGCCGGTTCTGCTGGACCGGATGCTTCGGCTCTTGGCTAGCTATTCCATCCTCAAGTGCACGCTCCGAACCAGAGGAACAGACGGAGAGACTGAAAGATTGTATGGTGCGGGACCCATTTGCAAGTTCCTCCTTAAGAACACAGATGAAGGCTCTGTTGCTCCTCTCTTCTTGTTGCATCACGATAAGGTCTTCATGGAGAGCTGGTAATTATTGATTAATCCCATGTTTTCTCATCCTGGTTAGTAGTTTTTTTCTATGAAGCACGGACACGGCTGGGAGAGTGCCGCACCGGAGTCCGACGTGGCTGCCCCCGCGTCGGTGCCGTGTCTGAGTTTTTTTTTTTTTTTTTTCATGGATTCATGCCAACTCAGCTTGGTTCGCCACGATTCGCGCTGGACCGGGATGATTCGGCCAGAATCAGACGGTATCAGCCGATTCGGATCGAATTGGCCGGCAACCAAAACATGATGAAATCAGACTTGGATCATGCCGGAACAGCCAAAATGAGCTTTGAATAAAGCCCAAACATCCTAAATCTGCCATTCCTCAATTATATTATGAATATTTGTGTTTTCTTTTTTGTTTTATGATTCTTGCCTTCTTCTTTCTTTGTTTTGTGTATCAATATATAGTAATTTGTTTTTTAAGAATATTTTAATAATAAAAATATATAAATAAAAAAAATTTAAAAAAATTAATAATTTTTTAATTGCCACATTCTACTGTACCTGTACCTTACTTTTCTTTTTTAAATTGCTGAATGTTACACTTGCATCCGAATCCGGAAATGCACCCATGATTTATAAGTTTTTATCATATTTATAAACTCGTCAATTATGCTTTTCAGGATTAAAAAAAAAAAAAGGAAAAAAGTTGGTTCTTTACTAGTTTAGTTCAAAGTGTTATTTTGCACATGTTAAAATAAACATGAAAAAAAGTAAAAGTGATCATTTGGGCTATGTGGTATATATGGTTGATGCGTAACTGAAATGACCTATACAAAGTGATCACTGTATATAGTGATTATAAATGAATTTATAACTCATACTATTGTCGTCGAATTCTTTTTTTTTTTTTTGGTGGTACTAATGGGTTCTTAAAATGTGTCAATTATGCTTTTCAGGGTTAGTTTCTTTAGTAGTTCCGTTGAAATTGTTATATTGCACATGTTAAAAAAAAAAAAATGTAAGTGATTTGAGCCATGTGGTATTAATTATACATGGTTGATACTTGATACATAACTGAAATGACCCATACAAAGTGTCCGTTGTATATAGTGAGTGTAAATGAATTTATAACTAACACTATTATACTCAAATTCTATTGAGGTATATACTAGAAAGCACGGACGCGGCACCAGAGGTGCCACACCCGCGTCCGACGCGGCGAGACGCGGGACGTGGCGTTCGACGTGGCGAGACGCGGGACGTGGCGTCTGACGCGGTTGCCCGCGCGTCGAACCGCGTCTGCGTTTTTTTTTTTTTTTTTTTCTTGGATTCACGCCAACTCGACTCGATTCGCGCCGATGCGGCTTGATTCGTGCCGAAACGGCTTCAATTCGTGCCGAATAGGGCTGATTTGGCCAAAATCAGGCCATATCAGCCATATCGGGTCGTATCGGCCGGCGGCCGATACAGCCGAAACAAGCCGAAAAACGGCCGAAACATGCCAAAATCGGCCTTGAATATGGCCGGAAAAGCCGAAACTTGCATTCTTCTTTCTTTTTTTGTGAATCAAGGCATAGTATGTGTTTTTTAAGAATATTTTAATAGTAAAAATATATAGAAAATATAAATAAAAATATTTTTAATAATTTTTTAATCGCCGAGTCCCGCCGCACCCACACCCACCTTTTTCAAAAATTGCCGAGTCCCGCACCCGCACCCGCACCCAAATCCCGAAACGCACCCGTGCTACATAGGGTATATATATATATTAGACATGGCAAAACGGGCGGGTCGGGTCGGGTCAATCGGGTTACGGGTCAAAACGGGTCATTTTTAAACGAGTCAATCGGGTTGCGGGTCAAACGGGTTGCAGGTTGAGTCGGGTTGCGAGACGGGTCAAGTTGACCCGTATTTTTCAAATTTTCTTTTTCTTTTTTTTTGAAGTAGATGCAATCTGCCAATTATTTATGAGTTCCTTAACTATAATTAGATTCTTACTGGTGATATTGTTACCAATTACCACTAAACACTTGACTTGATACCCAAATTTAGTGCAACTCTTGTTCCAGCTTTCTAGAAACTAATCTTGGTATCGATCTATTTAAAGTAGGAACAGAAAATGAAGGTGGCAAGCAAAAAATGACAACCTATAATAGAGTACATAACATATTAAGTAAAGAAGAATAAGTAAATATTTTATAAAAATTACACCTTAATCTCAATTTACTCATCATTGGTAGACATGGCAAAACAGGCGGGGCGGGGCGGGTCGGGTTCGGGTCGGTTCGGGTCAAACGGGTCGCGGGTCAAAACGGGTCACTGGTCAAAACGGGTTAATCGGATTACGGGTCAAACGGATCGGGTCAAACGGGTCTGACCCGTTTTGCCATGTCTAATATATATATATATATATATATATATATATATATATATATATATATATATATATATATATTTTTTTTTTTTTTTTTTTTTTTGGGGTCTACTCCTGTATACTCTGCAGGTGTACTCCTCGAAGAACTTTGAATTATTAAGAATTCAAATGTCTAATCTAATGTGTTTTAATTTATTAAATGTTATGGTAGGCTTATTGAAGAGTCATGAATTTACGCAGGTACCACTTGAATGATGCCATACTAGAAGGAGGGATTCCCTTTAACAGGGCCTATGGGATGACAGCATTTGAATACCCTGGAACGGATCAAAGGTTCAACAGGGTATTCAACCAGGCTATGTCGAACCACACTACCATGATGATGAAGAAGATACTTGATGTGTACAAAGGATTTGAAGGCCTTAAAGTGTTGGTTGATGTGGGTGGTGGAATTGGAGTTACCCTTAACATCATCACTTCTAAATATCCTCAGATAAAGGGCATCAATTTTGATCTGCCGCATGTTGTATCTGATGCACCTTCTTATCCAGGTAGTGTATTGGTTCTTTCTTTGACTTGGGTGTTAATGATACTTTAAGGTGTAAACAAAAATAAATATTGGGTTCTGTCATCCTTTGTTCATGTGTTTGATGATTGTCCCCTGACTCAATATCTGTTGCTATTAATGTCATCGTTAAGATAATAGTTATCCCATGACTCACTCAATGTATTTGGCTAAATATTCTCATGCTTATAAGTCAAATATGCCATTGATGGCGATTTGCTGATTCAGTTTTGAAGTAGGGAGAAGCTTGAGTTCTGTTGCGAATTTGTTTTCTGATTTAGTTCTAAGTAGTACTAGTCTGGCTTGTAAACTCAATGCTAGTTGTGTTTGTGTTGTGGTTGTTTCTAAGCTTGTTTCCCTTTGCTTAGTTGAGGTACTCTCTTGGCTTGTCTTGGGGGTTGTAGCTTTCTTCTTCTTCTTCTTCCTTTTTTTTTTTTTTTTTTTGGTTGTATTTCAGACCTTAGGTCTGGTGGGATGCTGTTGTTGTTGCTGGTTTCCAGCTTGTGCTTTAAAAATAATTTCTTTATTATCAAAAAAAAAAATTGCCATTGATGTCTTTATTTTAGAAATAAAGCTGTCCCATGACTCATATGTGTTGCCAAACAACCGTGATGGCCCTTTATTTTTCACTTCTTGACCGGTGATAAATGCAAACTTCTGGTTTGATCAAATGTTTGCTGCTCTAACTTTTTCAAAAGCATGTCATGGTGTAGGTGTGGAGCATGTTGGGGGAGATATGTTCGAAAGCATTCCAAAAGGAGATGCCATTTTCATGAAGGTAAGTCTTTATGATTCTGTCAATTCTTTTCACTGAGCTTTGTAGATTTACTTTGTTGTTCAAACCAAATAACCATCTCATTAATGTTATAAAAGCTAAAATAAAATTTAAAGACCAACATCACATTATGATTCTAGGATAAGGATTACTAACATAGTAGGTTGGCGTGTGGAGTCATAAAAAGACTATTGTATTTGTATGAAACCTCTCAACCCCATACCATGCCATAACCAAGGCCCTGGTTGTGGGGAGTTTTCCTTGCAAGCATGAGAGAGAGACATTTCCCCATAGATGGTTCTCTCTCTCACTCTTATCATTTTGATGTTGTATTTTGAGAAAATATACAATTATATATGCAGTAATTTTGGCACCAATGCAACCATGCCTGCAAAAAAAAAAAATCTTTGTTCTCCAATATCTTAGAACTTGAAATTTGCAGTGGATACTCCATGACTGGAGTGATGAGCATTGCTTGAAACTTCTCAAAAATTGCTGGAAAGCTCTTCCAAACTCTGGGAAGGTGATCCTTGTGGAATACATTCTTCCCGTGGTTCCTGAGAATAATGTTTCATCCAATATCGTCTTCGAGATAGATTTGTTCATGTTAGCTCAAAACCCAGGAGGAAAAGAAAGGTCTCAAAAAGATTTTGAGGAACTAGCTGTAAAATCTGGATTTTCAGGCTGTGAGGTCATATGCTGTGCTTACAACGGTTGGGTTATGGAGTTCCACAAGACAGCAGATCTATAATTTGCTAGTGTAACTTTTTCCTTTGTTTTGCTATTGCTATTTGTAGCTTATTTTAATGTCCAACACCTTTGGTCTCAATAAATTGACTGTTGCTCCCTTTTCAACTATGTTAAGCTTTTCAGTTGTAATTTGTAAGTGATACTTAGTTTGTCATTTGTTGCTGTTGTTTTTGTTGGTAGAATAATTGAAGTGACTTATGGTAGGTATAATAATCTCATGTAAAAGCACAAATGCGCAATGTGGAGGGTTTTATTTTATTTTTGAAGATAAGAGGAATGATTCCCATTTGCTCTGTGTCAAGTGACTCAAGTCCGGTTTATCCTTGTTTTTGCAATATAACTATTAAATGATAAATCTATAATAATTATAAATCTATATTTCCTCTAATATATCAAATTAAGTTTTTTCTCTTTTTTTTTTTTTTCTTTTTTTAATAAATATATCCACCCATATCGGGTCCTATTTCGAACCGTTTTGAACCGAATCAGGCAACATCGGGAAAAAAAAAAATCGTCGGTGGATGCGCGTCCTTGCAAATCTGACATAGGTGCGCCAACCAAATCGACGCACCTGTGCTTCCTTGGAAATTACCAAGTCGTGAGATGATTGTAACATGTGAAATCAGAAGTCTTAATGTTAAGATCAGATTTGATCTACTTTAACTACATTGATCGTTGCTAAACATAGAATTTAAATAAAATATATTCAAGACTAAAGAAAGAACAACTATGCGACTTTGATGCAATGCTTAACTTCAAGGAAATAGATTCGATGCTAAGTTAAGCTAGTTTGTAAAAAATTATTAATTTATGGAGGGAAACTTACTTCACCACCATTCATGGATTTTTATTTTTTTATTTTTTGTGAAGCTTGAAATTTTATCTAGCACTAGCAAAATGAATTACATTGTGTGCAGGAGCTACCTCAATCATACATGGGTAGTCTTCTATCCAAGTTTCATAACTTGAAATGCCTTTAGCGTATTGTGCTAAGATATGTGCAGGTCTACTTCCTTGTTGCTTGATATGAGAAAATACACCGATCAGAAACAATGTAGTTGAGCTGCAATACCATAGATGACAAAGGAGATTGCTGAGCACTAATTGTATCTGACAAGGAATTTTTGTATACTATCAACAAGTCACACTAAGATAATGTCCCTAATTCCCACATCCCAAGCAAAACGAACCCTTCTTCCATAGTCTTCACCTTCAACTCTAGAGTGCCTATTGGTACAGAAATCTTTTTCTCAACGTTGCTATCACAAAAATTTTATGATCCCAAATTACCACACTAGTTCTATTTTCCTTGAATTGTTCAAACACATCTGCATCAACATTAACCTTATACCATGGCGGTTTTGGAGGTTGCCAACAGACCTCCTCCTCCATTTTTACATCTTGCAACCAGAAGTTGGCCATTTGAAACTCTTCCAAGTTAGAGCATCCACAACAAATGTGGTATTTGTGCTAAATGCTATAATATTTGGCATTTAGCACACCAAACACAAAAAACAGAGCTTTATTAAATGTGTTAAATGTGTCAAATTTTTGCAACATGCTACAATACCCTTTCAATTTTGACACGGTACGGACATAAATGGTATAACGATTTAATATTTTTTTTTTCTCTTTTCTCTCTCCTCTCTCTTCACTTTATTTGTTTCTCTTCTCTCTCATTCTTCCTTAGACATCAAGCATCTCCATTCTTTTCTTCTTTCACTCTTTTTTCTTCTCAATCTCGTTGTTTTCAGACATCACCCTCAATTTTTTCTTCTCACTCTTTTCTTCTTTCACTCCGATCTCTGTCGCTATGGTTGTTTTTTTTTTTTTTTTGCAGTGATTTGATACTCGGTTCGGCAGTAGGTGGGTTGAGATGGTGATTGGCGGATCACTGGTGGTGGGTTGCGATGGTCAGATTCAGTGGTGGGTGGGTCAGCTGGTGATGGGTGAATCGGTGGTGGTGGGTTCTGTTAGGCAAAATTGGTGGTGGGAGGACCGGCCTGTGAATGGGTTCCAAAGGATGGGTCGGCGGTGGGTGGGTTGGCAGCGGCAGTGGGTGGGTGTGTGGGATGCGGTGGGTCGATGGGTGGCAGCAGTTTTGTGTGTGTGTGTGTGTGTGTGTTTTTTTTTAATTATTATTTATTTATTTATAAGGTGGTGTTGGTGAATGTGGGTTTGTGTCGGTGGTGGCTGTCGGCGTTGTTGCAGTCGAGGTGGTTGTGCCGTTGTTGTTGTTGTTGATGGTGATAATGATGATGAGAAAGTAGTTTAATATATTATTTTAAAGTGTAGTAAATATTATTTTAATGTATAGAATTGAATAATAAAACATCTAATAAATGAGATGTTGTAAAATGATGTAGTAAAATAATAAAGTAAGATTTTGATGTGTCAAAATAGCATTTTTTATACAACATAGGCTACGGATGCTCTAAGCCTTTGCATGACCTAAGCGTGATTAGCTACCTATCATTTAATTGATGTTATTGCCAACTGAGGACTAAGAGAGCAGGTAGTTTCCGCCAATTAAAAAAATATTTGTGAACTGTTGACATAGGTCCATAGATTTTTATATTTTAGGGGAAGGTGCTACCGTGTTAGGCACCCTACAATATAACGGTTACCAGTTACCTTGGGTAGTATCAAATTTTTTTTATCATGTTTTAGTATTTTGGATTTGTTTGAGGCCAAGGTTTGTAATGGTTACCCTATTTTGCCACTTCATGTATTGTAAAAGAAAGTTTTAGAATTTGGTGTTTGTAAATTGTTGATATATACGAAGCATGGCACTGAAATGCAATAGAGAACAACACTCAATTTGCTTACAGCCTTACACATGGGGAGTGAAAGCTGACTGTGGACAGGCGTAATTGCCCCCTTGGCAGGCCAACAAATTAATAGCCACTATTTGCCCTTGTCCCCTCCCCAAAAAATGCTAAAACTAGAAAAACTTACACAACTCACCATGGACGGATGTAATTGTCCCCTTGGCCGGCCAACAAATTAACAGCCACTATTTGCCCCCCATTTCCTCCAAAAAATACTAGGATTTGAAAATTTTACACAACTCAACACATGGTAAGTTATGAGTGATGAAGATATGGATCCACTACTTACAACTTGTCATGTAGTAAGTTGTGACAAAAGTTATGTAAGTTTTTTGTGGTACTAGCATTACTCCTCTCTCTTTCGAGAAGCCTACCTATCTCATATAATGATTTCATTTTCTTTCCTGTTTTCTTTTTTCTTTTTAATTATAATTGTTTATGTATTTCTTATTATTATACTATTTTTTTTATAGGATTATTGTACTAATTTTATATCATAGTTATAATCAATACCTTTTGTATCTTTTTATATACACTATTATCTCCTTTTATATATCAAATTAATATAGAAATAGATATTTCCTACTTTATTAATGTCTTGAAAGATTCAAAACTTACGTAAAGAAATAAAAATAGAGAAAAATATCAAAGTTAAGTTTTAAGTAACAAAAAAGCAACCGAATGTGGGAGAGTTCTTTTTTTTCTTTTTTCTTTTTTTTTTTTATGAGAAAAATGTGAGAGAGCAGGACCAGCTCAACCTAAGATGCAACTAAGGCCGTTGCCTAAGGCCCCGAGTGAAAGTGAGAGAAGGCTCCAACTATGGGTGAAAGAAGGCCCATGTATTGCTTAAAAATCCAAAATACTAACCAAAAAAAAAAGCACAAATATTAATATACGAATTCTTTCAAAAAAATCCCAAAAAAGAAAAAATTTAGAAGAAAAATTTACATTAATAATTATCTTTTCTACGTATTAAATTAAACACCAAAATTTAGCCAATGCATGAAAATCTCTCTCTCTCTCTCTCTCTCTCTCTCTCTCTCTGTGTAGCCGTGCATTTTGTCTTTGTTTGACTCTTTCTTTCCGATGCTTGGAATTCCTTTCTATGCCTATGAATTTAGACTAGTCCCGCACACACTAAAAAGATAGAACAATCTCATGACTCTCTCCAAGACTCCAAAATTAAAATTTATTACCTGAAATATTCTCCCTCAATCAACAAAAGTTGTTGTTAGCTCTATCCTCTCATCTCTCCCTGAATCGGTTGGTAGTTAGAGCTATTCAGGTCCCCTCCCCTTTAAACTCGGCAGTCTCTTGAACATGTGAAATAAAAGTCTTTACTTTTTCAATATTCTTCTATCTTTCTTGGACAGCTTGGCTTTCTTTTTTTAAGTTTCTAAGAGCCCGTTTGGTAGAGAAGTTTGAGTAATGTTGTTTGTAATTTTTTGAAATATGTGTGAATGAAAATATGTATAATGTTGTTTAAAAATTAAAAATAAATTGTTTAACAACTCTACCGTTTACCAATTAAACAAGACCTAATTTTCTCAATAATGGTGAGTTGAAGTACTTGGTAATTGGGTCTAGGTAGTTTGATATTTGATAAAGGAGATGAATGAAAAGGCTTTTCAGTTTCTATGGTGTCGTACTGCACGACACATCCCAAATTCATCTTGTCTTTTCTTTTGTTTTCTTTTTTAACAGTGTACACTGATGAGGCCGTAAATCTCATCAGTGAGTCGCACGATCCTAACACTCGAGTAAATCACCTGCGCAAAAAAAAAGAAAAAGAAAAAAAAGACCTAGCAGAGAGCACCGGTGTGGTGCCAGCTAAATACCCTTCGAAGGTTAAGTTAGAATTATTCTCACAACTCTAGAGTACTAGAGAGGAGTTAATTATGCGTACCTTGTTATGTGAGGGTATTGGGGTTTTTGTAGTAGTCGAAGATGGATCTCTCTCCCTTGGAATCCAAGTTTTTTCCTTATAGGAGTCTTTTTGAGAAATCCTAAACATGGTGGTCAAGTTATTCCCTTATAGAGAAGATCTTCATTAATGGCGCATCTTCCGGAATCCATCTCGTATTTGGGCTCTATTTCCGTTAAGATTCTATTTATTTCATAGCATTTGTTCATAATGGACCTTTTCATGAATTGGGCTTTCTTTTTATCGGCCCATAGACATGGATCCATCAGGGCCATCTTACAAGGCTCGTCAGGCTTCATTTTAATCCTCTTCAGTTGCCCCCTTCACCCCTTTTGGTCCATCATTGTCGAAGAGGAGGATCAGATGGGGTGACAGTACAAATTTTTATGGGTTGTCGGTTCAAAGTCTAAGGGCTGACGGTTCAAATGGTCAGGCTGACGATAATAATAATAATGAGCTAACAGCATGAATGGCAGGATGACAGTGACTATAATAAAGAGTTAATGGTTGAAGATGCAACGGTTGTTAAGTGTACGAACGCCTGACAGACTATCCAGAAGCATTTATGGCGCACGACACACGTCATTCTTTGATTAGTCTTTCTCTCGGATCGAAACGTCGCTTCGTCTTCCGTGCACATTTCCTATAAAAACAAACCTTTTCCTCTCATTTCTTCATTTTCCAGCCGAAACATACTATCAGAGCGCAACCGTCATCGTTGTCAGAGCGACCCGTCAACACTGTCTTACCGACCGTCGACACACTTGTCCCGTTCACTTGCTCTGCCCGTTGTTGACTAAAAAATTTGGTAAGTGTTCTTGACTGGTGACAAAAGAGGTTCTTTCTTGATCGTCCTCATTCATCTTGATTTGATTATATCTCGAAAAGGCGTCTATGAAGCTTAGGAGCTTGTGTCTTGCCGTCGAGTCTACTAGAGTGTCAATTCGAGGGAGGGGGTAACTGTCTTTTGGGCACGCCCTATTGAGGTCCGTAAAGTCCACGCACATTCGCCACTTTCCGTTGGCCTTTTTGACCATGACTACGTTTGCCAACCAGTCGGGATAGTATACTTCTCGAATGAAACCTGCTTCCAGCAACTTCCTGACTTCTTCTGCTATCACTTTGTCTCGCTCCGGTGCGAACACTCGCTTTTTTTGTCAGATAGGTAAGGAAGCCAGGTTCACGTTTAGCCTATGGACTATGACCGAAGGATCAATCACGGGCATGTCGTCGTGGCTCCACACGAACACATCTTGATTCATCTTAAGGAACGATGCGAGGGCTCGGCGTATCGGCTGGCTGGCCAACGTCCTCATCCTAGTCGTCCGTTCAGGCTTTAATTCATCGAGAATTATCTCCTCCAATTCTTCAACTGGCTTCGCCAAGGTCTACTACTCTTCTATGCACATGGTTTACTGGTGATCCTCCATCTCTAACATGGCAATGTAACATTCGCATGCGGCCACTTGGTCACCTCACAACTCCCCAATCCCATATTCTATAGGGAACCTGATCATTAGGTGGTATGTCGATGTTACTGCTTTCCACGTGTTCAGTGTTGGTCGTCCGAGGATACCATTATAAGCGGACGAATAGTCGACCACAAGGAATGTTATGTCCCTTGTGATTTGTTGTGGATAATCGCCCACTGTTACCGAGAGTGTGACCGCTCCTAACGGGAATACCCTTGTCCCTCCAAAGCCAACCAGTGGAGCATTCGTTGGAATCATCTATGCTCTATCGATCCCCATCTGTTGGAACGCTGGGTAGTATAAAATGTCCACCGAGCTGCCGTTGTCGATCAGCACCAGGTGCACATTGTAGTCCCCTATCCATATGCTGACAACAAGTGCATCGTCGTGAGGGTGATGAAGACGTCTCGCATCTTCTTCCGAGAACCCGATGATGGGGCTTTCCTTCCGCGCTATCTTAGGTACGGAGCCCGTTAGTTGGACGTCTTAGACCAACCTAAGGTAGGTCTTCCAAGCCTTTTTGGACGAGCCAGTAGTCGCGGTTCCCCCTACAATCATCCTTATGTCTCCAATGGGGGGTCTCGGATGCTCGTTGTCCCATCGGGGGGCCTGTTCTCGAAGATTCGTATCCGTTCTCGCCTTATTGACGAACCTTTGCAACTTTCCTTCTATGATAAAGGCCTCAATTTGCTGCTTTAAGTCGTAACAATCAACCGTGTCATGGCCGTGGTCACGGTGGAAACGGCAATATTTGTTTCTAGACCGCTTACTTAGATCGCTCTTCAATTTTCCTAAAAACGTCAGGGTCCCTTCATCTTTGATCTGCATCAGGACTTATTCTAAAGGTGCATTCAACGCAGGGCCGGCTTAACCACTAGGCGAGTTAGGCAATTGCCTAAGGCTCCAAGTGGAAGGGAGGCCCCAAAATTTTAGAAAAGAAGCAGTAGTAGGAAAAAAAAAAATTTTTGGTTTCAGATGAATCTAAAAAAATCCAGAACATCTTTTGACCCAAAAATAAAAAATAAAAAAAAATTTATACCTAGTTAAACATTGGTTGCACAATTTTTTGTTTTTTTTTGTCTAAATAAAATCAATTGTCCCAAAAATAACATCATTATTCTCTAAATAAACCAAAATTCAACAAGATAAACTACAAATCTGTTCTAAGAAATTAACCACAAAACAATCAATAATCAAAACAAATTAAAAACCTCAAATCCCTAAAATTTTTACCGTCTCTTTTTCATTTTTTTTCTCTCAACTCTTGCTCTCCGCCTCTTTCATTCTTTCTCTCCACTATTGCTGGGCCTGGCTACCTGGCTCAAGCTTCCTTTCTTCCGCCATCGCCAACTGCCCTCTTTTTTTTCACTGCTGCCGTTAGTGTCGTGCTACGTTTTGGTTCTTGCTGGGTAGAGTGGGTAATGGGTTTTGACTTTGGAGCTTCAGGTGTAACACTATAACTAATAAGGCTTAGGCTTGCTTAGTTGCTTTCCATTCTACTTTGGATTTGTTAAGAGGGCTGGGCCTTGTTGCGTGTTTTTTTTTTTTTTTAGGTGTATATGTAATAGGATTTGTTTTAAGTTTTTTGTGGGTGGGTCTTGGCAGGTTCTTGGCTGGGCTGGGCCTCTTTTTTTTTATGGCTGTGACTATTTTTGTTTTAAAAAAAAATTAATCTTGTGTTTATATATATATATATATATATATATTAGTGATCGGTAATATAATAAATAAATCTTTATTTATGCAGGTTGAGATTGCTAAAAACTTGTTATTATTCGGTGAAACTACAACAATACTTTTTATATAAATTAAGTTTTATTTCTTATTTGCTTTATATTTGAAAGTTATTTTTTATTTTAGTCTTTATAATTTATATTGTTTGATTAGAAATGTCTACTAAAAAATATGCATCTGAATATGAAAAACTTAAAAAAAGAAAAAGAAAAAAAAAAGGATTATACTCCAATTAACATATTAATGGTTTAGATTTATTTTCAAAGTTAAAGGTTTTAAAAGAAATTTTACAAATAAAAGATTATACTCCAATTGATATAATAAATTATATAAAAAGATTAGATTCATTTTTAAATACATGCATTACTTATAAGATTTTACTAACAATACCTCTAAGATCGGCAATGTCTCAAGAAAGATTAAGTGGATTAACTATATTATTGATTGAAAAGGAGATGTTAGAAGAACTTTAATACAAAAATTTAATTAGTCAATTTGCATCTCAAAAGGCAAGAAAAATATATTTTAAATGAAATATAGTATAATATAATAATATTAAATAAATATTCATTTAATTAATACATAAGTATAAAAAAATGCCCCATTTTAGTTTTCGCCTTAGGCCCCAAAATGTCTAGGGTCGGCCCTGATTCAACGGGGTGAAGCTTGTGAACCTTCCTCTCGGGGGCTTAAGGCGTCTCTCATCCCTTCTTTCTCCCATTCTCAGTTTCTTCCGTCCTTGGTCCTGTCGCGCATCTTCCAGTCTCTCTCTCTTCCTGGGCTTTTCTTCCCTAGCCAGCAATGCATCTTCCGCATTCATGTATTTGGTGGCCCTATAGAGTACCTCAAACATGGTCTTCGAGTCGTTTTTATATAGAGAGAACAAGAATTTTCCCTTCCGCAGACCATTAGTGAAGGCCGCTACCAAAATCTTATCGTTGGCCTCATCGATTGAGAGTGCTTCCTTGTTGAAGCGAGTTATGTAGGACCTCAGTGTCTTGTTTTCCCACTGCTTGATGCTCATCAAGCACGCTGTAGATTTCTTGTACCTATGTCCCCCAATGAAGTGTGAGGTGAACTAGGCGCTCAATTCCTTAAAAGTGTTAATTGAATTTGGTGTCAATCTACTAACTAAATTCTCGCGGTACCCTTCAGCGTCGTAGGGAAGGCCCTACACATGATCTCGTCTGGTACTCCTTGGAGGTGTATCAGGGTTTTGAAGGTTTCTAGATGATCGAGTGGGTCCTTGACCCCGTCGTAGCTCTCAATCTGCGGCATTCGGAATTTCTGTGGCAGGGGACAGGAATTGACGAAGAAAGTCAACGGTGAGTCGGTCTTGTTTACTAAATTGTCAAGGTCGCTGGAGACTCGTCCCTTAAGGGCATTCATCATAACCTCCATTTGTTCCTTCATCGCCTACATCTCCGCGAAAATAGGTGGTAGGGTTGTATCCATGAGAGAGGGCATGCTCAAGTTCTGCCGTTCTAGTCTGCTCAGTGCGTTACTGCCCTCTAACCTTTCGGGTTCCCCTCGTTCGGAACTGTCTTCTTGGTTTTCCTTTTGAACATTGTGCCCTGCGTCTCTTTGACGTAGTTTTTCCTCCAGATCATGGTTCTATTTCGTGAGGTGCTCCACCGTAGCCATGAGGGTTTGGACCTGTCTCTCCAATGCGGTGGATCTTGGCGGCTTGTCTCCTTGACCGTTGTTGGTGGTGGCCATCGAGCGAGTGAGTACCATGCAACTCTTATGTCCGGGAAGTGATTAGTCTGGCTAAACAGTCACCGTTTCCCACAGACAGCGCCAACTAATGAGGCCGTAAATCTCATCAGTGACTTGCACGATCCTAACACTCGAGTAAATCACCTGCGCAAAAAAGAAGAAAGAAAAAGACCTAGCAAAGAGCACCGGTGTGGTGTCGGCCAAATACCGTCCGAAGGTTAAGTTAGAATTATTCTCACAACTCTAGAGTGCTAGAGAGGGGTCAATTATGCGTACCTTGTTATGTGAGGGTATTGGGGCTTTTATAGTAGTCGAAGATGGATCTCTCTCCCTTGGAATCCAAGTCTTTTCCTTATAGGAGTCTTTTTGAGAAATCCTAAACGTGGTGGTCAAGTTATTCCCTTATAGAGAAGATCTTCATTAATGGCGCATCTTCCAGAATCCATCTCGTATTTAGGCTCTATTTCCGTTAAGATTCTATTTATTTCATAGCATTTGTTCATAATGGACCTTTTCATGAATTGGGCTTTCTTTTTATCGGCTCATGGACATGGATCCGTCACGCCCATCTTACAGGGCTCGTCAGGCTTCATTTTAATCCTTTTCATACACTTATAATTTGCATTCATTTAGATTTTTTAATTGTATTTCACCGCAAACTTCTTTGCTTTAGTTTACCTTTTCTTAATTGTTTTTCGTTTTTCGTTTTACATTTTCTTAAAGTGCTCTTTTTTTCTTTTCTTTTTTGGGTAAAATAGAAGTGCTCATTTTATTTGTTTGATTATAACTAATTATCATTTTTTTGCAGGTTGAGAGCGTTAGTTGATCTATTGATAAGTAAAGCTTCAATAGTGTCTTTTTATAAATCAGGTTTTACTGTTCTATTCTGTAAATATTATTTTATCCTTTTCTATCTTTTAATAAAAAAATTATTTTTTATTTTATGGATTTTTAAAAAATATTTATTTGTATATGAAAATTTATGAAAATAAAAAATAAAAAACTTAATTAAATGTCAAAAGGATCTCTAGATAAATTTGTTATTAGATAAACAATGCATGAAAATCTTACAAATGATTAAAAAAAATTAATAGATAAGACCCCATTTAAAATTGTCGCTTTAGGCCCCAAAATTCATTGAGCCGGTCCTGTGGGAGAGTTCTTGAATTTTCTTTGGAAGTTGGAATTGATATTGATAGTGCACAGAAAATCAGTAGGCTAAATGCTTCAAGCTTCAATGGGCTAGTGGTTGCTTGGAAGGTTTGAAAAGAAAGAAATACAAGATCATATGGATGAGTCCTTTTATAGTGAGTTTTGGAGTGGTTATTTGTTTAGTAACTTCCTCAACGTGAATGGAAGTTAGAATGTTCAGACTTAACTTCCACAGTTGCTATGGAAGTTGGAAGGTTCAAACTTATCTTCTACAACTACTATTAGAAGTTAAGAACTTAGTGGGGAGTTAGAGTGATGAATAGGGGTTTTGCTCATACTTCAGAATAGTGGAATGTGGTCCGAATTATAAGTTCTTAAACATAAATTTACTCTGATAATTTCTAAGTGTTGGGAGGTCGTCCAAGTGCTTCCATGCTAGACGACCTTCTTACACTTGGGCGACCTTCTCGTGTTGGGACAACATTTTTGGACTTGGACGACACTATGAACAAATTGGAGATGGTCCAATTTTTTGTTCACCATTAGATATCATAATCAACTCTCTTAGAGGTGAGAGTGCTTCTCTAGCCTTCTTTGGTCATTTGATACATGATGTGAAGTTGTTTACAAGTGCCTTTGGAAAAATTAGCTATTTTCATGTTTGTTAATAAAGTAACTTTGTAGGTCATAACCTTGTTAGATATGCAATCCATGTCACAAGTTTATCAGTGTGAATGGAAGATGTCTTTCCAGACCTTATAGTTGTAATTCAAGCTAACTTGACTCCTTTTTATTAATAAAATTTACAACTTTCTTCTCAAAAAAAAAAAAAAAAAAAAGTCTCTAAAAAAGAGAATATTATTGTTATCTTCTACAAGTGAAAAAAGGAAGAAAAATCTCAAATTCTTTATGTAATAATTTATTCTCATTATAAAACTTTGTGTACAAAAGAATAAAACTTGAGAATAATTACATGATAACATAAATTTAAGTAATATTTGGTGTCTATGTAACTATAAAAAATATTTTCATTCACAAGTAGTGATGATGCTTCGCTTATCAGTGGGCTGAAAATCTCCGGCGTTATCGATCTAAGGGTTGTCGGTGAATCCTGAAAAGGCAAACAGGAAAGTCAGAGGAGACCAGTGGAGGCCGGCCAAGAATCCTCCAATGGCTAAGTTAGTATTTTTTGTGGTTCCAAGTGTAAAGGAAGTGTCTGAATGCCTACCTTCTTGTAAATCAGTGCTTTTATAGCACACACAGAACGATTATCTCTCTCCTTGAAACTTCCCCTATTATCGAGGAGTCTGGAAATAACTGTCACAACTACTTTTGACATCGTATCGCTTGGCCTAATTTATCTAACCATCGTTGGCAACGATTCACATCGATTTCGTCAATTTCGGAACAAGGATGCAACGCCCATACCAAAACTGTATAGCATTGGACGTGCACTGTTTGCCCAGGTCCTACCTGTTTACTCATGGACGAGATTTCCTCGGACAAGTTTCTTATAGGTTTTTGTCATTCATCAGGACGACCCATTATGGACGAATCTGGAGTTTACTTTTTCCGGTATCATCAGTTGCCCCTTTGTCCTTGGGTCGTCCAGAGAAATGTAATTTCTTCTGAACATTCGCCATTGAATTGGTGCCACGTGTCATGATCTTATTGGTGGGAAATCACATTGATTTACCTGACCGAGAAACATGCCACGTGTCTCTCATTTATTTGTTGTGTCGCTTCAGGTGTCAGGGCCCATCGCTTATAAATAGTTGAATTCTTGCATTACCCTCTTCATTTCTGAAATTTCCTTCCTCGTCCACCCTCGTCTTAGATCTTCGTCTAGAAGTTTCCTGCGTCCATAACTTTTCCCTCGTTCTAGATCTAGGTATTCTCCTATCTTCGTCCTTAGTTTTTTAAGCTTTCCATAAAAATGTCTGAGATTGTTCTTTCCTCGTCTAGCGACAGTGTAGATAAGGCTATAGACGAGTATACTGATCCTAGTAGCTTTAGTGGTTCTAGCGATAGCAACAGTAGTGGTAGTGGTAGTGGCAGTGGTAGTGGTAGCAGTAGTGAGGGAAACACTACGGACGAGTATAAGTCCGACATCCATGGACTTCCTTTGGAAGTTGTTCAGGAAGGGCTTAGGACTAAATCTGAATCAGGGTCTAAGGCTGGCACGAGTGCTCCCTCGTCCACAAACAAGGACGAGGTTAAGGTAGTTTATAGTTGTGTTATAGGCATAGTTTCGAAGACGGACGATAGGAAGATAGAATTACTTAAGAAATGGTATCAAATCCCGGACAAGCTTAACCCTAGGCTAGCCGTCCGTGGAGAGTGGTGTTGTCAGCCTCATTTTGGGATAGGTATTTATGAGGCTTATCTTTTAGAAGGGCTTAGATTACCTCTAAACAATTTTTCTAGGGAGTTGTTAACTAGGTTAGATTTTGGAGTTTGTCAGTTTAATCCCAATGCATGGAGGTTAATCGTCTCTATGCAAGTTTTGTGGAGGTAGGTGTTTGAGAGGAACTGTCCTATTACTGTGGATGAGTTTCTCTACTGCTATAAGCCCTCTGAAATTAACCAATTCCTTGGCTTCTATCAATTCACAACCAGAGGGAAAGATTATAGACTAATCAAGTCCTTAGTCACCTCAGATAGGAACTAGAAGACGGAGTTCTTCTTTGTCTCAGGTTTCTGGGCTGGACGCCCCATTAAGGTTGACAGGGACCCATTTCCTCCCTACACTGGGGAGTTAGGGAACCTTTGTCCTGAAGGTATGCTCATCCCAACTTTACTATTTAATCTTCACTTTTATTTATAATTTAAAAATCCTAACTCTTTATTCTTCGTCCTTCTTTTATTTTAGGTGCTAGACGACCTCACTTGAGTAGATTTTACGTAGAACATATTCAAAAGGCTCGTCTATACACCGACAGGACGTTTCACTTTTTAATAAGTCTTCAACGTCTTGTCACCTGGGGTTTAGGTCCTGAGCCCTCTGTTGAAGCTCTTGCACACGAGATCACCACCCATAGATGTGAGTTCTCTTCTCTTTTTTTTCTTTTATTTATTTATTTATTTATCAATATTTTTATTTTTGAAATTGACGTCTTTCCCTTTAAGAACGGCGACGATGAAAGAGAACAAAGGCAAGGAGGTTGTGGATGAGGCAGTTAAACAGGGGGTGCAATCCCAACCTCGTCCTCCCACAAGCGAAAAACGAAAAAATATATCGTCGAGGGTTGACTTGGGTGATCTCCCAAGTAGGCGTGGTAGGGAGAAAAAACATAAGTCAACCAAGCCTCAAGACGTTAAATCTCCTCCTCCCGTCTCTAATCAAGGGTCTCCAGTACAGATCCTCAATCTTGATTCAGAGCCCAAGGATCCTCCGTCCAAGAAGGTCTCGTTCACCGTCCATGCACCCACATCGCCTCTCCTTTCCAAAGAAGTTCCTCAGCACCTCCTGGGAAATAAGGACCTGGCTTGGGAGAGATTTACGACGGCAGTGACAGACGCGGATGTGTCTGCCTGCTATAATATGTCTTTGAAAGACTTTGAGCACTCTAGTGTTCACGATCTTTTCAAAGTAAGTTTATATATATATATATATATATATATATATATATATATATATATACATCTCGTCTTTAACCAACGACACAGACATATACTTAACAAAACTTTGATATCTGTAGACAATCTCCAAGTTTATTGTAGCGTCCAGGCAGGTAACTGAATTAGACAAGACAATGATCCTACTGGAGAAGAGGATAAAGGAGGTGAAGGACGAGAGCAAGATGTGGGCTGAAGTGGCTGCCAAGGCCAAAGAAGAGGCAAAGGAGCTGCGAAAGACGGACGTCCTCGAAAATGATATTCATCTTGACCATCTTCAGAAGAGAAACAATGAGTTGAGCACCCTTCTTGAAAAGGTTAAGGGAGACACAGTTGCAGAGTTTCAAGCGTCCAAACAGTTTACTGATCTACTGGACAAGAACTATGCAACTGGGTTTGAGGACTTCAGGCTAGACGCTACTGAGAATTTCCCTAACCTTGACTTCAGCTCCATAAAGCTCAACCTTGGTGCTGCTACAAACTCTCTCATCCAGACGAGTTCAAAGGATGTGAATATTGAGGACGACGCTAGCACCCTTCCTCCTCCTGTTGACGCTAAGGACGATGCCCCTCCCGCCTAAAGACAAGACTTTATATGTTAACCTTTTTTTCTTTTTTTTCTTCTTTCTTTCCTTTTTTTTTTAGAAAAGAAAAATGTAATTCAAGTACTCCAATCTTGTCCATGGTTTTAGGATGAGATTTTGAACAAATCTTTGTCAATGTGTTTGGACGTTGGTAGTCCGCCCTGAAATAATTTGATTTTCTTTTTATGTTATTGTATGGACGAGAGTTCTTTCATCTATTAAATGTTTTCAAGTTTTATGCTTGTCCATAGAAGTAATTTCTTCTCATTTAAAAACACATACGCATATGTTTTCATCGTACTTTAAATTTCACAATTTTAACTCGTCTTTGCGAAATAGTGATGAAATGGTGATTCAGCATTATTCGTCCTTAAACTTGGTTGATTTTCACCATTAAGTGAACACCTTTAACTCGTCCATAAGTTGGATTGTTTTGGCATCTTAATTAGCAAGTTTGAACTTGCTTATACATTTCCTCGTCCATGAGTTAGACGTGTGGAGCATTTACTCGTCCATGGGCTGGACGCGGACAAAACATCCTTTAGTTGTTTTATTCATGGAAACTAAGGTTTTTACCTCATCATTTACTTGGACGAGTATGCCTTTGCTCTTTGGAGAGCTTATTGACGTTACATCTCCACGTCCAGAGAATTTTCTTGTCCATGGGCTTTTTAGCCTTTTTTATAGGTTGATTTGAATAAAAGTAACATGGAAATTAGGGATTCACACAACATTATGTACATAACATAAATATTGTTCACAGATGGGGCACATGCTCATAAGTTAGTGCCTTCTAAAGAGTTAAATAAATACAAGCAAATCCATAAACTTGTCCATAATCACACCACAATAATAGTAAAATAATACTATGAAATAAACTAAAAATACGTAGATAAACAAGTTTCTTATATGGATAAACAGGCTCGTCCAGAAGAACTCTCATTCAGGCTGGCATTCTACTGATAATACCTCCTCAGGTGTTCAACATTACAAGGATGCTCTAATTTCCTCCCGTCCAGGGCTTCCAAGTAGTAGGATCCTTGCTTCTTACAGTTGATAATTCTGTAAGGTCCTTCCCAATTAGGCCCTAACTTCCCATGAGCTGAGTTCTTGGTTACCAAAGAAACTTTCTTCAAGACAAGGTCTCCTATGTTGAATCGCCTTGGCTTCACCATCGCATCATGTTGTCTAGTCATGAGGTTTTTGTACCTTGTCGTCCTTTCATATGCGTCTGTCCTTACCTCGTCTATAAGATCGAGGTTCAAACGAAGTTGTTCCTCATTATCCTTATCTTGATATATCATCACCCTGTGGTTGGCCATGTGCACTTTTGCAGGTATAACTGCCTCGCTTCCATAGGCTAGCTTGAAAGGGGTTTCCCCTGTAGGGGTTCTCACAGTCATCTTGTACGCCCATAACACACCCAACAGCTCATCCGACCATACTTCCTTTGCCCCCTCAAGACGAGTCTTGATGATTTTCAACAATGATGCAACTTCAACTTGACCGTTTGCTTGAGGGTGTGCTAGTGAAGAATAATAATTTTGAATTCCAAAGTGTTCACAAAAATCTTTGAAAAGTGCAGTGTCAAATTGTCGTCCATTGTCGGACACTAGTACTCGGGGCACCCCAAACCTGCACACAATGTTTTTCCAGACGAAGTTCTTTACATTATGTTGTGTGATGCTTGTCAAGGGTTCTGCTTCTACCCACTTAGTAAAATAGTCTATCCCTACCACCAAGAACTTCATCTGTCTGGTTCCAATTGGAAAAGGACCCAAGATATCTAAACCCACGGGGCCATCATGGGGGTGAGGTACTCCGACGGTTGTCTGGGGATATTACTGAACCACTGACACTGATCACAAACTTTGACATAAGTCTTTGCGTCTGCCTAGACGGTTGGCCAGTAATATCCTACACGGATGACCTTGTGGATAAGTGATCTGGCTCCTAAGTGGTTCCTGCAAGCTCTTTCGTGGACTTCCTTCAACATGTAATTTGCCTCGTTCGATGACAAACACTTGAGATAAGGTTGTGAAAAACCTCTCTTATATAGTACATCATTTAGAAGGACATATCTGGTTGACCGGACTCTAAGTCTCCTGGCCTCGCCCTTCCCTTTCGGAAGACTTCCATCTTTCAAATACGATATTATTGGGGTCATACAATTTCCTTCATTTTGTACCTATAGTACTTCCGGGATGTCTATACTTGGAATATATTGAACTTCATCAAACTCGTCCATGGATTGATTTGATGAGGCTTCCTTTGCTAAGGCGTCCGCTTCCATGTTCTCTTCTTTTGGGATTTGAACAAAGTTAGTTTCTTTGAATTTCTTCACTAACTGCAGTACTTTTTCAAGATATTTCTTCATTTGCTCTTCCTTGGCTTCACACGTCCCATTTACTTGACCCATGACTAACTGAGAATCTCCTAGAATGAGTATTGATTTGGCCTCTATGGACTTAGCCAGCTCCAGTCCCTTGAGAAGGGCTTCGTACTCAACTTCATTATTGGTTATTTGGTATTGCAGATGTACCTTTTACGTTAACCTATCTCCCTCTAGGGATTGCAACACAACTCATATTCCTCCTACATGTTGTGTAGATGAGCCATCCACATGAATGATCCATTTCTTGTCTTCCACCACTTCTAAATCATTGTAACTAGGAGTAAATTCTGCGATAAAATCTGCCAGAGCTTGAGCTTTTATTGCATGCCTCGGCTAGTACTTAATGTCAAACTCACTAAGCTCGATAGCCCACTGGATCAACCGTCCCATAGCTTCTAACTTGTTCATTGCTTTCTTCAACGGGTGGTCCGTCATGACGTTGATAACATGAGCTTGGAAGTAGTGCCTCAGTTTCCTAGATGTTGTGATTAGTGCAAAAGCTAACTTTTCTATCTGTGGGTATCGTGCTTCTGCTCCTCTAAGTGCTCGACTGGTGTAGTATACCGGTTTCTACACTTTTCCTCTTCTTTAACTAATGTTGAGCTTACAGCATACTGGGTGACAGCCAAGTACAGATATAACTCTTCTCCCAACACGGATGGACTTAACAGTAGGGTAGTTGTAAAGTATGCTTTCAGATCTTGGAAAGCTCTCTGGCAGTCGTCCGTCCATTCGAATGCCTTTTTAAAAACCCTGAAAAATGGTAAACATTTATCAGTGGCTTTAGAAATAAAACTGTTGAGGGCTGCAACTCGTCCGGTAAGTGACTGGACTTCTTTAACATTTTGTGGAGGCTTCATATCCAGTATTGCTTGGATTTTATCAAGATTTGCTTCAAATCCCCTATGTGAAACCATAAAGCCTAGAAATTTTCCTGATGATACTCCGAAAGCACACTTGCTGGGATTCAACTTCATGTTATACTGCCTGAGCGTATCAAATGTTTCTTGTAGGTCATCCAAATGAATTTCCTCGTCCTGACTTTTCACCAGCATATCGTCTACATAGACTTCTACATTCCGCCTAATCTGTGGACGAAACATGTGGTTAACCAATCTTTGATATGTTGCCCCTGCATTCTTCAACCCAAAAGGCATCACCTTATAACAAAATAAGCCCTGACTGGTGACAAATGATGTCTTTTCTTGATCGGCCTCGTCCCTCCTTATCTGGTTGTACCCAGAGAAAGCTTCCATAAAGTTAAGTAGCCTGTGACTCGCCGTAGAATCCACCAACTGGTCAATGCGGGGCAATGGATAATTGTCTTTAGGGCAGGCCTTGTTTAGATCGATGAAATCCACACACATTCTCCATTTTCCATTTGCCTTTTTGACCATTACCACGTTAGGCAGCCAGTCTGGATAATAAACTTCTCGAATGAACTTCGTCAGGGTCAACTTTTGTACTTCTTCTTTAATAGCATTGTCTCTCTCTGGAGCAAACACCCTCTTTTTCTGTCGCACAGGCTAGGAGGAAGGATATACATTCAGATAGTGGGTAATAATACTTGGGTCTATACCCGGCATATCCTCATGACTCCAAGCAAACACGTCAATATTTTCCCTTAGGAAATGGATGAGATCCTTCTTAATCTTCCCTTCCAAATCTGCCCCTATTTTGGTACTTTTTCCGGGATCATCCTCGTCCAAGGAAATGTCTTTCAATACTTCGGTGGGCTCTACCACAATTCTTCGTTCCTCAATGTTCATCGTCTGGGTCTGTTCATCCATGGCCAGCATGGCTAAATAACACACTCTAGCTTCTAATTGATCTCCTTGTACTTCTCCTACCCCATACTCCGTAGGAAACTTAACTGACAGATGATAAGTAGACGTAATTGCCTTCCAACTATTCAGGGTTGGCCTCCCAATTATAGCATTGTAGGACGACGAACAATCAACTATGAGGAAATTTACGTTTCTTGTTACTTGTTGTGGATGTGCCCCTACTACCACAAGTAACGTGATAGTACCAACAGGCTGCACTTTCATTCCACCAAAACCAACCAAGGGTGAATGCACCAGACGAAGTTGATCTCATCCGAGGTTCATTTGTTGAAAGGCAGGGTAATACAAGATATCTGCTGAGCTCCCATTGTCTACCAATATCCTTCTAGTTAAATAATCAGCGATAAGCAAGGTGATGACGATAGCATCGTCATGAGGATGATGTATCCTTGAGGCATCCTCGTCTGTGAAAGTGATGGCCTGCTCGTCCGGAGTTCTTGAATTAGGAGATTGTCCAAAAAGTTGGACGTTCTGCACTACCTTCAAGTACGTCTTTCTTGACCTGGATGACTGACCTGCTGAACCTCCCCGAACAATCATTCTTATTTCTCCAAACGGAGGTCGTGACGACTCCTCTACCTTCGCCTTCAACTTCTCATCCTTGTAGTCTCGTCCAAGGAAATTCCTCAATTTCCCTTGTCTAATAAGATTCTCAATCTGCTGCTTGAGGTCAAAACATTCATCAGTATCATGCCCATGATCTCTATGGAAGCGACAATACTTATTCTGATTGCGCTTATTGGGATCCCCCTTCATTTTCTCTGGCCACTTTAAAGAAGGATCATCCTTGATTTGCATGAGAACTTGCTCAAGTGGGACGTTTAATGGCGTGTACTGCTGATTCCGTGCCGAAGGGCCTGCCTTCTTATTGTTTCGTTCTTTCTTTTCTTCCACCCGTCCCTTTTTTGGACGAGGTCCTTGCTCAGCATGGCACATAGGATTCGCCTCCGTTCTTTCAGCTCTCTTCCTCTTCTTGGCTATAATCGCGTCTTCTGCATTCATGAAGTTCTAAGCCGAATGTACGAGTTCTGCCATAAACTGAGGCTCTTTTTCATAAAGCTTGTGGATGAAGAGATCATAATTAACACCATTATGGAATGCCGCTAGTAGCAACTTATCATCCACTTCATCCACTGTCAGAGCTTCCCAATTGAAACGAGTGATAAAGGACCGCAGACTTTCATTCTCTCCTTATTCTATGGTCAACAGACTGGACGAGGAACGTTTATGTCTCTGTCCCCCAATGAAGTTGTTAACAAACAACTTGCTCAACTCTTCAAAGGAACTTACTGAATTGGGGGGTATCTTACTAAACCATACTCATGCAGGCCCTTTGAGGGTGGTTAGAAAGGCTCTGCACATTATCTCGTCTAGAACCCCTTAAAAGTGCATTGTAGTTTTGAAAGTAGCAATGTGGTCAAAAGGGTTACGCGTCCCATCGTATGAATCTAAGGAAGGCATCTTGAACTTTTGAGGGAGAGGGTGACCATTGATGAGTACAGTGAAAGGGGAGTCAATCCTATGAACTTAAGTCCTCCGCTGGATTTGCCTTTCTCATATTTTCTCTCATCTCATCCATGACCTTTCTCATCTGGTCCATCTCCTTCTCCAGATGTGGGACCTTTCTAGAAATGGTACCCCTTGACTGGCTCTCAGGTTCAGCATTTCTTCTGTCTTCTTGACTCTGGGTATGCCCTTCGGTATTCCCTTCACGATGCTGTCTCCTTTAATTAAGTTCTCTGGTTAATTCCTGATTCCGACGGGTTAACTCCGCCATGGCGGCAGCCATGGACTGCACATGCTGGACAGAAGATGGCTGCATGGCGGGCGCCGATTGATGGTCGCGGTGGGGATTACTAGAAGCGTCCCTACTCTCTTGAGGGCCTGGACTAGTAACCCTTGATCTTGTTCGAATCATTTCAGCCCTTTGTCGGTGAAAGGAATTGCAGAACTCAAGAAAAATGAAATTCCAGATATTCTAACACTCCCCACAGACAGCGCCAACTAATGATGCTTCGCTTATCAGTGGGTTGAAAATCTCCGGCGTTATCGATCTAAGGGTTGTTGGTGAATCCTGAAAAGGCAAACAGGAAAGTCAGAGGAGACCGGTGGAGGCCGGCCAAGAATCCTCCGATGGCTAAGTTAGTATTTTTTGTGGTTCCAAGTGTAAAGGAAGTGTCTGAATGCCTACCTTCTTGCAAATCAGTGCTTTTATAGCACACACGGAATTATTATCTCTCTCCTTGAAACTTCCCCTATTATCGAGGAGTCCGGAAATAACCGTCACAACTGCTTTTGACATCGTATCGCTTGGCCTAATTTATCTAACCGTCGTTGGCAACGGTTCACTTCGATTTCGTCAATTTCGGAACAAGGATGCAACGCCCATACCCAAACTGTATAGCATTGGACGTGCACTGTTTGCCCAGGATGAGATTATCTTTAATCTCGTCCTACTTGTTTTACTCATGGACAAGATTTCCTCGGACGAGTTTCTTATAGGTTGCTGTCATTCATCAGGACGGCCCATTATGGACGAATTTGGAGTTTACTTTTTCCGGTATCATCAAGTAGAATTTTGACTTCGAAAAAAAAGTGATTAATTCATACAAAAAATATCTATAACAAATAAATCAAATATAATGAATATGCTATATTTTTGTGGAATGTACGCGCATACATGTATCTATAAATTTTGTATTTGAAGTTAAATCCAAGCTCTAGGGGTGTTCAACCAACCCGCCAACATTTTAGGGGATGATGGGTTGGCTTGGGTTGCCAATTTTTTTTTTTTTGCTTCGGGTTGGGTCTATTTTGAGTCAGTTAATTCATAAATCCACCTAATCCAATCTAACTTACCTATATTTAATATACATTACATATATATATATATTATTTTTTGTTAATTAATCCTTTGCCCCTCTTCTTGATATAAAACATAAACTCTAACCTATTAAGTGATTTTCTCATTTTAGAAGATGGTAGGAGCCAACAAATAGTTGTATTATTGCTGCTATTCTATTTTGTTTCTCAACTGAGTTCAAATAAAACTATTTCTAATATTTTATTATTAATTCTCATTTGGTTTAATTATTTGGGTTGGTTTGAGAATTTGTATATGTTGTCATGCTTGGAATTTTTAGAAGATAGCCAAGCAGCAAACACTTGGAATGTTGTTGTTGTTGTTGTTGATCTAATGCTCATGTTATTTATTTTTTATTTTTTATTTTTTACAGTCCAACTCATGAGTCCAATCCTATCTAACTTGATTCACGTGAGTTGATTTGGACCCTTGTGATGGGTTGAGTTGAATTTTTTCCAATCCAACCATGATAGATTAAGGGTCCGTTTGTTTTGGGTGTAAATGGTTTCAAGAAATCATTTTCCGTAAAATAGGCTGTTTGGTTGGTTTTGAAAATAGAATTTTCTGGAAATCATTTTCATTTAACCGTAAAAAAGATGCTTTGACCACTGAAATTCATTTCCGTTCCTATTTTCACTTCAAATGGTTTCCAAAGAGAGAGAGAGAGAGAGAGAGAGAGAGAGAGAGAGAGAGAGAGAGAGAGAGGAAGAAGAGGGAGCCCAGATCACGCATTCGACGTCGCCGACGAACCCCGAGCTCCAGTCCGACGATCGCACGCACCAGATCGCATCGGTCTCGTTGATCGCAGCACCGCGCCGATCGCACCGCGCCGCTCGATCTCGCCTTCGATCTTGCCTCTGCTCGATCTCGCCTCTGCGCGATCTCGCCTTCGACCCACCAATCTTCGACCCACCGATCTCTCTCTCTCTGTGATTTTGATTTTTGTGTGATTTTGATTTTTGTTGTTGTTGTGGTGGTGGTAGTGGTGTTTTGGTGGTTGTGGCTTTTGATTGCCGAAGTTTACTGTCGTGGGTTGAATTGGAGTTTCGGTGGTGTGTGGTGTTGGGATTTGGTTGTGATTTGTTCTGTGGATTGGGATTTAGCTGTGATTTTGAAATTTTATGTAATAAAATTTGTTTTGATGCTGAGAAAATGTGAAAAATTTGTAGGAAAATAGCATTTTCAGAATAGAACCAAACACATGAAAATATTTTCTACAACAATTTTCATAATACAACCAAACAATTAAAAATATTTTTCTTTTCCAAAAATAGCATTTTCAAAAAATATTTTATGGGAACCAAACACAGCCTAAATTGAAAACATTCCTCAACCCCACTCATGCACACTCATCCTTACATTTGCCATTAGACTCTTTTAAGTTTTTTTTATCTCAAGTACGAGGTATTGTTCACAAATATTATCAATTTTTTATATGAGCCTTGCTTAATAAATAAATAAATTACTGTACCTTTTTAGTGCCTAATAAAAAAAAGTGTACTCTATTTTTATCCTTATAAAAATAAAAACAAAAACCAAAGGTTCAAATCAAAACGAAAAGTTTACTCAGTCGGACCAAACAAGCAAGACAAGCAAACCACATCTTAGCCGTCAAATTCATAATTTCACTGAGTCTGCTGACAATCGTACGCATCTAAAAGCCTCAGAATGGGACCACCAGTGGACAGTTTCCTTCTTTGTAGTCGGTCTTCGGTAACTATAAACGGTATAATAGCGTAGCGTAGTTTCTCGTCCAATTTTCCTCTGTCATTTTCATCCCAATTTTCCCGAGAAAATTGAGGGGCCCAAGCTTCCATTGTCTCAGAGGAAAAACCTATTTATCCATTCTCAATGGCTTCAGGTATTATAGTTTTTCACTAAATTATTCTAATTTTCCATTGGATTAGATTGATTTTATTATCAAATTCCTGAAGCTTAGTCCTTGACAATTCACTGAAATTATGCGTGATTTTATAAAAAATTTGTGGAATATTCGTGATGCCCATTTGCTAAATTGTTATATTTTATTTGAATTTTGCGATTTTACGCTATGGGTACTTGTTATATATTCGCATCACATGTACTACAATTGTTTTCTGGTTGTTTCGAAGATATACTGATATGAAATTTATTGTAGCATGCGATTAGGTTCTGAGAAATACGAAAATAAATAAAATTTAGAATCTTTGTGTTTCATTTCGTTTCAATTTTAATTAGAATCACACACCTGTCTCTCCAACTCACCTCATTTGAGTCAAGTAGTAGCAGTAAAACCACATTTTAGTTTGAATTTTTGTTTACTCAACTCCCATAGAATGGGAAATATAAAATAAGAAGTGCTACGACCGCGACATTTACATAATAAATTGTAGGTGGTAAGTTGTTATTGATTTTAATTTGAATCTACCACTAAAATTACTGTTTACTTACCAATAACAATCAGTAACAATCTGTCACTTAAGATTTATTGTGAAAATATTGTGAACATAGCATTTCTCATATAAATTCAAATATGTATTTTGGTTTGAATGGGAATCAAAGTTAAAAGTGATAGGGCAAAAATGTATTGACCCCTTGCAAATTAATTAATTACCCAAATTAATTAACTAGGTTCAATTACATGCAATAGTGTGGTAGCACAAACAAAACTACACTTATACTAAATGCAGCAAAAAATAAATTTGACACGGTGATTTACCACCAAAGTAAAAACCCCATTGGGTGATTTTAAAGTCACCACTCTCAAGAATTCACTATTATCAATCACAAGCAGTTACAAGTATAAGGAATCTTACCAAACCCTTTGGCCTATCACGAAATACCAACCTAACTCCATTGCACGAATCTCAGTACGTGACTAATTCCATAGCAACCCTTTGATTGATGTAGTTAATTTGCAACAGTTTCACATAAAAACACCAATAAGATCTTTAATGATAGTGTGAGAGACTTTACTTGGTTACAGAACCCAAAGCCGTACAAGAAACTCAACAAGAACTTTTTCTTCTATAAGAAGAGGCTAGGGTTTTAAAAAGAAAACCTTATGAAACTCTCTAGAGTTAGGTTTTTCTTTTTTCAACCCCTTGTTTAAATAGGAGCTCAATGGCCTCTCCTATTCCAAATAGGTATACGCAAACCTTGAGCTTTCCTAGTCCAATAAGAATTATACAAACCCATAAACAAATAGCCTTTTAGAATAAAAACGTTGCTGGCTATAGTCTAAATCCCGTAAGCTCGATAGATCGAGACATGTGTCGAGCTTTAATGAATCTCGACAGATCGAGCTTCTGTTGAGGAGGTATCGAGACCTGCAAATTGCACTTTTCTTGAGCAGTTCTTGAGTAATCTTCATGTCTTCAATGTAATCACTTGTAATGATCATCTTGAACCTACTTAGATTTACCCAAATACAAGTAAAGTACGTTTTGTCAAATGATATGTCAATTACATAAAAATATGTCCCTTACAAAAAGGCCTGTCTTTCTTGGTTATATAAATCTCAATTGGTTATAATGCATTG
The DNA here is from genome assembly GCA_023055345.1 of Quercus wislizeni. Classification (NCBI taxonomy): domain Eukaryota; kingdom Viridiplantae; phylum Streptophyta; class Magnoliopsida; order Fagales; family Fagaceae; genus Quercus; species Quercus wislizeni. The sequence continues at coordinate 2,212,264 of JALGQJ010000038.1, forward strand.
CAGATTTTGCGTTATCAGTTCCTCCTGAACTTGAAACAGCTTTGCAGTTGAAGACGGTTCAGTACTTTGTAACAAAAAGGCCTTGGCTTGGTAATCTCCAATCACTCTATTCGCTATTAACATATGCTATCACCATGATCTAAATTCGCACTTTGAATTTTAGATTTTTATGAGTTCTTATTGTTTCAGGTTTTATGTTTCAGATCTCTATGGAATTAATGTTAGGCCTGTTGCACCATTCGGAAGTGTTAGTAGCAAACCATATGTTGAGTCAGCATTATTACATCGCTGTTTGCCCGATGAACTTCTCTTTGAGGTATTGTATGTTTGGTCAAGATGCTATAAACCTTGGCCATGACCATATATTTTAAGAGAACCTAATTGCTATGATAAATATTTTCATTATTTGTTATCTATTCATTATCTTCTGATTGGTAGCTTAGTAATGGTGGGAAAAGAAAAGAACCCCAACCTTATTTTTGGACTCTGCATACAAATAAAGGCACCACAGAGGAGAAATTCAAAAGATAAAATTATTTTTACTTTTTTTTAAAAATCTAATGGATTTTATACATAGGTCTTTGCAAGAATGACTCCACATGACTTAGGAAGGGCATCTTGTGTTTGTCGGAAATGGAGGTACACAATTCGTAACCCTGTGTTTTGGCGCAATGCATGCTTGAAGGCTTGGCAGGTAAATTTGCTGTCTATTATGAAATATGAACCATTTCTCATTTCATTGTATGTAATAATTAAAGCTTAAAACTGGGACCTCTTTTGTGAAGCTCTCTGGAGTGGTGGAAAATTATAAAATTTTGCAGTCAAAATATGAGGGTTCATGGAGGAAAATGTGGCTTTTAAGACCAAGGGTCCGTACAGATGGTAAGATATGCTTACATAAATTTTCTTCATTTAATTATGAGCATTTTAAATTTCTGTACCTCATATCGTTTGATGCTGTTGATCTCCCAGCTTGATAATTAGTCCAGTCTGTCCAGAAAAGTTTATGATGTTAAAGATGTTCTCAACTCTGCCCTCTGGACATAAAGAGAATATACTCTATTCTTTTCTTATTGCCTTATATTTTTGCAATGCTCATAAACAAAACTTGGGTGTCATTCTTTTATTATTATTGTTCCATTTTTCTTTAAATCTTGGGCTTTCTGAAGAGCATTTGAAGTTAAAACTAGTTCATATTTCAGGTATTTATGTGAGTAGGAATACCTATATTCGTGCCGGAGTTGCAGAGTGGAAGATCAACAATCCAGTCCATTTGGTATATTTCTGTTCTATTTATCTTATCCATGTTATATTCTTTTATAATTCATTAAAAGGTTTGTTCTTGTACAAGGTGCAAATTGGTTCATGTATAATATGGACAAGATATCAAGAAAGCCGAAAACCCCCATTTGACGTGCTTCTTCAAATTGCTTCACTTTCCTTGAAACATTCTCTAGATTTAAGATATGATTGGTGCAATGGTGATTCCATTGTTTTAGAACTCTCATATATCAGTCCTTTTTTATAAATAAATCCCATACCCATCAATTCTACATACCTTCTAGTTATGTGAGGATAACTGGATTGGAGAATGATAAGATTGGTAAAGTCATGCTTTTTGGCAGTGTAGTGTGAAACTATGCCAACGATCTCTCTCTTTTCATTTGTAATTTCCATTATTTCTAATTCTTTAGGCTATATATGTATACATCCTGTGTACATAAGATAGTTCCTCTTATCAATAATTACTTTTCAATATATATTTGTGGGTCAGGATCTAATTACACTTGGTATAAATCTTTGTTCATTTTACACCATTCAATGTTTAATATTTTAAAAATTCCACCGTTGTATTACTCTACTTCGACATTCTCTTTTTCAAGGGACATATTTGGGCATTTCGCTTGGCCCAAATGTGAATAACAAGAGTACCTAGAGTAAAGTTTGGGGAGGATTTTTCATTCTCTTCAAATATAGAGTTATATACACTGTGCCCAAATGTGAATAACTAGAGTAAATGGAAAAGATTGGTGAGGATCTTACATTATCTGCAATGGAGAGAGATCCATTATGGACTTCATTGGCTCCATCATTCAATGTATTGCACCCCGTCATATAGAAGTTAGAAATGATGAGACATGGAACATGCTAATTGTGGGAACCAAGTCACAACAATAATTGCCTAAAAGATTTTCACTTTTGGCCAATTATGGAAGAAGCTAGAATTGAATAGGAATATAAAAGCTGCTTCGACCTCTTTTTGTTATGCAATTGTATCACTTTCTTTTCAGCTAATCCTTCTGTATATTTCTGCTTTGCAGGTATGCTATTTCCGTTACATGAGATTTTTTCCATCTGGCAGATTTCTCTACAAGGTTATAATCCTCCTAACTTACTTGATCCATTGAAATGGTGGAAAAGAAGTTTTGTTTTTTATAGCTAACTGCTACCATTTTCTTTAATCTGCAATGGTTAGAATTCTTCGCAAAAGGTCAAAGATGTGGCAAAATGCATGAACTTTCGAGCATCTTCAACTGACTGTGTTTTTAAAGGCCATTACACATTGTCTGATAACCAGGTTAGGTTCAATTTTTTACAAATTCCCAAGCATCTAAATTCATATCCTTTTGAATATTCTTGTTTTTCTATTAATTATGCTAATTGGTTGGAAGCCTGCTTTCCAACTACATTTTATTATCTTCTTCAAATGCTTAATAGGCATGTTGGAGGTATTTATGGCTCCTCTTTCATTGCAGGTTGAAGCTGCTGTTTTGTATCCTGGCTTGCGTCCTACTGTGTTAAGAATCCGCTTAAGGTATAGCAATTATTGCCTATAATTTTGTTTAACATTTTGTATTTCTACAGAAGAAGAAGAAGAAGAATATTACTGTTTCTGGAACCTTTTTACAAATGAAAGAATGACTTAGAGAAATGAACGATTAGCAAACTTTTTATGGTGTTTCTTCTCAAAGCTTGTTGACAGCAATTAGACAACTCAGTCTTGCCTGTTCTTCTTTTTCTTCTTCTAAATGAGTTGAAAACCCTGTCTCATAAAGAATGGGCTTAAATGGAGATAATAAAAACTTCTACGCATATTTTTTTGTATTTAATATGTGCATATAGATTACGATATTATTATCATTTCTGATAGATGAGATGGTACATGCTACCTCCCAGCTGTACATATTGATCTTTGGTGGGCATTAGTACCAACCAGCATTATCCTAATATTATAATGTGAACAGTGTTTGTCACGCCATAATTGTGAATTGTCAAGGGAAGCCAGTCAGCTTGGGCAGCATCCACTCACTGTTACTAAGATGCACTGTTAAATGGAACTTTTGCCAATGAGCTCTAGCTCAACTGGCAGTACTAGGTCTGTGCAACAATCCACCCAACCTGCTTCGCTCCACACCATTTTGCATGGATATAATATTTATTTCTGGGTTGGGCAGACTTAAAAGTGGCTGATTGGGTTGGGTGGCAGGTTGAGTTTTTTTAATCTGCCAAGACCCGACCCAACCTGTCTATTTATGTGTTAATCTTTTGTTAGTTTTTATCTCATATCAAATTTAAGTTTTTTCTTTTTACCAGTAACTCCACGATTTACACATGTTAATATGGAAAATGTGATATTTTTCTGACATATTCGTAAGCATACATAATGGCATGGATTTGTTTAGTAGATTTTTTTTTTTTATATTAGTAAGTGGACACTTCCTATGACTTCCTTTAATGGTTTATACTTTTGTTGCAAGTCTTTCAATGGTTTATAGGATTTAGAAGACATACTTTTTAAATTTATTAGTAAATGGTAAAATAAAACTTGAAGTTTAGTATACAACACAAAACTAAAAACTAACCCACCCAATCTGCCAAGTTGAAACCCAAATTTTCAACCAACCCACCATTTTTGTTGGTTGGTGGGTCAGTGGTGGTTTGGAATTTTTTTAACCTACCAATGACAGATTGGTTAAATTTTTTTCCTTCAATCCGTACTGTGCAGTGTCCTACCTACTTTGTTAAATGGAACCTTTACTTGCAAGTTTTTTAATTTAATTTTTTTATTTTGGTTATCTGCTTTCTTGTATAGGTTAAGAGGAACAACTGTTGGGGCTAACAATCGGATGGATCTACTCTCACTTGTTACTAGTGGTGTGAATGATAGTGAGATTAATGACCCTGATGAGGACATCCTTGGGGTGGTTGAAGGGTGGCAGGATGATGAATCACACAACCCAGATGTGCCTGCAGTCTCACACCGGAGGGGCATGATGCCTTTTGTCTTTGTTCCATTTCATGAGGTACATGTGTCTTCCGCTTTTCCCCTTGAATTTTGAAGCATTAAAAGCTCTCCAAACTCTTTCCCATAATGGATGCATTATACATGCACACTTCTTATTGGTGATTTGTTTTAATTACTTTTTGCATCCAGCAGCTCAACAAAAATAATCAAGATGGTTGGCTTGAATTAATTTCTCCTAAATGAAGATCTTTTTTTTTTTTTTTTTTTGGCCAAGTAAATGAAGATATCTAGTTCATTCCTTAGTTGTCAGAGTTTATCTGCAGACCCCTAAGATATGCAGCATTATAGCTAAAGGCCAAGAAAAAGAAGTTTTTGTCATAGTAGTGGTTTGTTCTATATTTTTTTAATGTTTGGCATTTGTTGTGTCCTTGGTATAGGTGGAAACTACAGTTCTGAATCTGCCCGTGGAGAAGATGGATTATTTTGTCCCTGGTTGATTCATCAAAAGACCGAGGATCTTCCTTCTGTAAATAAATAATTCAACCTAGGCATTTTAGATAACATGGTTTTCCTGTATTTTGTGTATAAATAGCAATGGAGTCAAGAAGCAACTTGATACATGTCATTTTACTGTTGTGTGCTGGCAATGGTGGACTCGTCTGGATTCTTTTCACTTAATATGGCATAGGTTTCAGCGTATCCAACTTCAATCCTGTTTCCTCCGGTGTTTTTGTTGTGTGAGGGCATCATATGTATTAAATGACAACTTGAATATTGAACTCAGAACTACTGTAATCCGTTATGACTGTTTTTGATGTTACGTAAGTGATTATTAATTTTTTAGTGCTTGCATATTTATTTTATTTATTTGAAAATGAAAACAAGCAAAATGGCAGCAGCTATTTGTAAAAAAAAAGGTGGGGGAAAAGGAAATCAGTGAATGTGAATAAAGTAGAGCGTAGCCCTTGTCCTATATTTGAAAAAAGTACCCAATGTTCAAAGTTCTCACTTCTGCAAGGTGTAGGAGATGTGATTGATAGGTAATCTTATTCCTAATTGTTTGTTTGATAGGTTGATTCCCGACTCGCACTATGATGAAAGTTTCCCCTAATTTGAACATGTTTTTGGCACCGAAACTAAGGAACATCCACAACAATCAGCGTACTCTACTGTGTGATCCAAGAGTCAGTCTCATTCCGGTTTCAGTTATTCGTATATATACCACATCCTCGAGCCCGAGACCTCACATATGACGTCCTTTTCCTTTACATTTTCCGCTTTCATCTTCCATGTCATTCTGCACCGAGTTGCAGACATTGTAATAATAATTAGAACCACTAACCATTCTATTTGGTTGGTCAGATGGTGTGGGAAGCTTTGGGCAATTAGTCTAATGTATTCCGACCAAGTAAGGCAGTTAGCTTTACGAGGAATAAGATGTTATATTGATGAGGAGAAATCAATGAGGAGATGTTAATCAAGTGAAGGGAGATTCGATAACCTTTTAATAATTGTTGAAAGAATCATTGCTTCCTTCTTAATAAACAAAGTGAATATTGAGCCAATTACCACCCCCCCCCCCCCCCCCCCAACCCACCTCTTGTTTTTTTTAAAGATATCTTTTCCAGATATAACATAGTATTAGCTAAGTTCAAGTTTTAAAGATAAGTTGACTTGAACTATTGACATTTGTCATTAGTAAACCACCACCTTTTTTTAATTATTCGATAGGTATAATGAGGGAAGAGGACTTGAACTTTGAACATTTTCATTGGAAACACTAGGTAATGTCAATTGAGTTACAAGATTCTTAACTACTTGTATGTAACTATTAAGAATGAAGAAATGTTACTATTCCACCAATAAAGTTTTCTTTTAGTTCAAAATTATATGTACAATAAAGTGTTAGGTAGTTGTAACCATGATTTTAAAAACCGGACCGGCCGGTTTGATCGGTTTAACCAGGAACTAGGCACCAGTCTGGTCCAGTAAAAACCCCAAAACCGATGAAAACTAGCCAAACCGGTCAAAAATTGGGTTAAACTGGGAACTAAAGGCAAAACTAGTTTTTGCCCCGGTCTGGTTTTTAAAATCATGGTTGTAACTATAAGGGTCCTTCAATACTGAAATTTCTTGTCAGGTAAGTATTGACCTACATGAAAGGAGTACCAATCTAGGCATTGTCTTAGATAGAGACTAAATGACAAAAATATTCAATATTTACCACCAAAAAATAAAAATACTAGTTATTGGGTAAAAGTCCATATACTTCTAATGTCTAGGACAAAAATATCACATTGGGTTGAACTCTTATTTGGTGTCAAGGTAATAGCTATGAATAGTCATTTACTCTCGAGAAAGGATAGAAGCATGAGACCTATTATAAGACATACAATACAATACAGACGTAAAATTCATATATATATATATATCATTCATTCATTCCCGGGGGGGGGGGGGGGGGGGGGAGGGGTGGAATAATGAATCTAGCTAGATAAGTCATA